>CM019148.1:88435854-88603788 GCA_009733165.1 Naja naja | reverse complement strand
GGGCAATTTGCCAAGCTCAGCCTATCTATCTGAGGCTCCTTTGTGTGAAAATCTCTAAAAAATCAGGAGATGAAGCTATGTAACCTATGAAAAGTTACTTTCTAACCTCGCCTTTTCAAGGCAAAAACTCAGAGCAGAGAAAAATGGTTAAAGTGATCAAAAGCCTCATTCTCCCCGCCTCCCACCTACAACAACCAGCGAGACAAGAAGGGAGACGTGCTCATTCCCCCCTCCCCGCCTCACCCCTACAACAACCAGCGGAGACAAGAAGGGAATGTTTAAAACAAATCTCATCCATTCTTTCCACTCAATATTCTTTTCACCAATAAATCACACACAAATAATTTTCATCATGAGTAAAGCACACACAAATACACACACAAATAATCCTATCTTTCTCAGGTCCGGACCTTTCTCACACTCTTTCTTACTCTCCTTTCAATCTGGGATAGGGGTCAATACACAAACATTTCTACCACCTTTTTTACCATCAACATACTCACACATTTACACTGTAATCATACGGCTTGCATATTTACAATTCTTTTCTGAGAGCCAATAAGCTCTATTGTAGAGGATCTCATCCCCCAGGGCTGGAAATGATTGCATACAGACACATTCTCACACACAATACCTCCAGCCCTGAGGAGGGTTTGTCCCTTTAGTTTCCACACATTTTTTATTTTTTATAAACCTGTAGTTTGTTCTCAGAGCATTGGGAGAACTTAGGGGCGGTTCCAATCACAAAGGTGATTGTGGGCCCGACCACTGCCTATCTGCCCCCAGCTCTAAGTCCAATCCAAAAAGCCAATTTAATTCTCTGGTTGCCAGACATGTTACAATTAATTTATTTTGAACTTCAGCAATTCCAATTAGGGCTATACACAGGTAAAGGATATTTTCTTCAATTCAATCCTATTCAATTCTGCATACACTTATTTACATTATTATACATACACTAAGCTCTATTCTGCATGCAATTATTATACATTATTATACATCACATCTAAGAAGTTTTAATGAAAATCACATCATGAAAAGAATAGTAAACATTTTCATCTTCTCTTAGTTCTTCCTAACACATAACAGTAAATGAACCATATTTTCTTTGAACAGCCCCATTGTACTGTATGGAGGGCTTCCTAACAGATCTGTGTCTCATTCCATGCTTCTGATCAGCAGATCTAATTGTGGACTATTGAAATCAATAGGGCATGCCTTCCACTTTAATTCTGCCATCCAGTGCATCAGAGAGAGCCCTGTATTCTAGTTACATAAGCATTACATCTGGAGTGAATACTGTAGGAAGTAACAGCTTCTTTTAAACTTTAAGCATCCGCATTGATGTTCTCATGGAATTCAGCACCCCGGATGGTCATAGGGTAAGCGGCTGAAGCGGAGTTCAGTTCTTAGAAAGAGAGGAAGAAGCAATCAAGGCAGAAAAGTTCCTGCAGTCATGTCTGTAACCTCGAAGGAGGAAAAACATGCAGGAGCAGAAACTGTGTCTGCTGGGGAGCAGAGGCAACTTCAGGGACAGTAGGAGACTCATCATGGGAGGTGGAGAGACCTTTGGCAAGGATTCCTCCGTATTAGAAAGAAGAGAAGAATCAGTAGAAGGAGAGTAGAAGTAAAGGAATTTCTTAGAAAGAGGATAGATAGTGGTGCCATTAACCTTTGCAAACAATTAGCCTTCACCAGAGAATAGAGCTCATCCCTATGCTTGTGAGTCCCTTGAATTTGAAAGCCCATTACTACATGTGCATGAGTGCATCCAGGCGGGTAAGCAATGAGGGTGAAGGTGGCGACCTCTAGCCAGTGGTGCGCCTCTGGACAACTCAACAGGTTCCGGACGAGCCCCAGATGTCACAGCAAGGCCTGTAACACTTTACTCGTTGTCCGAGGTTCCCTGCTGATGTTGTCCTGGGTTCCCTGGGAACAAGTCTCAGCCCTCGCCGAGACAATTTAGGGGTCCTCGACAAAAGCCAAATAAGAGACACCACACAAGAAGTTTCTAAAGATGAGAAAGCACGAGTGCCTGGGGTGATGTTGTGTCCCCGAACAGATCGCAACAGTCTCTTTTATTAAGCAGATTTAGCAGGGAGGGGTAACTACAGAAAGGGGAGCAGTGTGTGGAAAGTTACCAAACAACGTGAGTCTGAGCATCGTATCAACAAAATAACACCTGGGTTACAGGAAATCGTAAATTCCAACAGAATATAAACCTAAGCTCAGGAATAACAAAACTTAATTAGAGGAGGAAGGCAATTGGGTACTATAACTCAAGTCTGTTAGACACTAGGTATTTTGCACTTCTGAAAGGAATGCGATGGGGGTAATACACATCAATTGTGCCAGGCTCCTGTTATCTTGTAGCTCTTAACAAGGGTATGTGATGTCACATTCTTTAGCTGTGAGGCCTGGAAAAACATAAGGTACCATATAACACCATTTGGCTGTGAGGCCTAGGAAAACATGAACCAAGGATATATCCATAGCAAAGCATTTATTTTATTTTCTATTGAAATACTATGCCTTGTTTCTAGCAAGTAAGGCATAGTAATAATGGAAGGGATCCAGAATTAATCATTGATAGACCAGTTGGGTGGAATCCGTGGAACTAAAGTCAGTCATGATAAAACAACTCTGTGTAAATTCTGTTTTCAAAGCAGAGAACTCCCTGGTCAGCATTAGACTAGCTACTGGTATACTCATTCAGAGTTAAAGAAGGCTATTATTAAATGAAGTTTTACTTGACCTATAGGATTTGGAAAATTAATAACCAGTCTCAAATGTGCCTTTTTCTGACTTAGGTGGTTAAAAATGTGGCAGCTGAGCAAAACCAGACACTTCAGGAAAATACTGTTTATCTGGACTTATGTGACTCTTTTTAAGCAACGTATTGCAACTGAGAACAATTTAGTTGTTTTAGTGAATTATCTGCAATAGAAACTGGATGCAGGCATTTTGCCCCTATTAAGTTTTTTAGGCTTCTTGGTGGTTTTCAGTACCATTGGTATTCTTCTTGGACCTTGAATTTAGCCCTTGGAAGCACAGTTTGGTCATCTGGTGCTGTCCATCAAACCATGTTAAGAAAGTAGCAGTGAGAGACGAATCTTATTTGACTACTTCTTGTCCCCTGTGTTATTTAACATCTATGTGAAAAAATAGAAAGTTATGCAGAGCATTGAAGTAAGTGCCATCAATATGCTGGTGTCATCAGTCTTCTGCTGCTTATCAACTAAGTCCAGGAAGCAGTTGATTCCCCTTAATAATAATGTATTTTAATAATAATCTAAATGCACATGAAATTAAATTTAGTTAAGAGGAAAATGTTGTAGGCTACAGTTATTGATTGATTGATTGATTGATTGATTGATTGATTCCTAAGCGCCCCATCTCCCTAAGACTCGGGTGGCGTACAATAAAAACAATACAAATATACAATTAAAAAGAGATTAAATCAAATAAGAAACCCAATTACAGTCTAAAACACTAAAAACAGTCATTAAAATTCCTACACACACACACCCTCAGTCCAGGTCAGCAAGTTGGAACATGTTTTTAGGCCCCGGCAGAAAGAACGGAGGTCAGGGGCCACCCGAAGCTCCAGGGGCAGTTGGTTCCATAGGGTGGGTGCTCCCACAGAGAAGGCCCTACCCCTAGGGGTTGCCAGCCAACATTGTCTGGCTGACAGAACCCCGAGGAGGCCCTGTCTGTGAGAGCGCACAGGACGATGGGAAACAGTTGCTGGCAGCAGGGTCTCCCATAGATATCCCGGTCCTAAGCCATGAAGGGCTTTATAGGTCAAAACCTATATCATGTTATATCATGGTTATCTGTACAGGGAGGGGAGGGAAGCATAGAGGGTCAAATGATGAAAAGTATATACTAATATGATATCATGCTGTAACTTGTATAGTCGCCTCAGTTATTGAGATATAAGTATTAGAGGGAGCATTTAGGTGATATCACTGCACATATACCACTGTAGTGTCATAGTGATTTGGTGTGCATGCTGTCATGGTCAGTCTATTGTGTGTGGGATTGCATTCCATTAGAAAGAGTGACTTTGGATGTGATGCTTGATTTTCTATTGTTTCTGGATTTCCAGGGGGCAGCAATGGCAAGGAATCATCGGTGCAACACTTAAAAAGTTAGGGTTTTTTTTAATGAAAAGATTAATTCTGTTAGCATTATTTTTACAGTGTCACTCAATGATTAGATGGCCTAGACATATTTGAATATAGACCTTTTTAACACTCATATTTTATTATGTTTTATTAAGCTAGGTGAAATGTTAATATGATTTGCAAGTCCGTGTATGATAAGTAAATAAATTTAGTGTGTTCTAACAGTAAGAAATTGTGCTTAATTTTGACTAACTTAAGCTCTGTGAGCAAAAAATAATAATTCACAGAAACAGTAATTAATAAACAAATGTGTTTTAGCTTTGAAGGAAAAATATTTCAACAGTATCATTGTAAAGGAAATGGGTTACTCAGTTTTCTTTAGTAATTATTATTGTTTTCCAGTGATTGATGAGAATGTAGCTTGGATAACTCAGTTGGGATCCATAATTACTGTTGTGCATAGTCAGTAAAGAGAGAGAGATTTGTAAATGTAGCTGTATTATGCAGGGAAAGGAAAACCTCTAGACACTGTAGCACGGAGTGGACTAACGGTGTCAGTTGCATAAAATGTGCCCTGATTAGCTCTTGGGCTGTCTGCTATGCATTTAAAAGAGAAGAGACATTAGATTGCTCAGTTCAAGAGATTCTAAGATTAACAGAATAACAAAATAACAAAGTTGGAAGGGACCTTGGAGGTTTTCTAGTCCAGTCTCCTGCTCAAGCAGGTGCCTGTCTACCATTTCAGATAAATAGTTGTCCAATCTCTTCTTTAAAACCTCCAGTGGTAGAACACCTGCAGGGGGATCCTTGCATGAGAGAAAAAGGAGTTTAACTGGGTGTTATCTTTGTCAAGCCTTTCTCTGCTACCATTTTCAAAGGCTTGGAAAAAACTTTTGCCAGGGAGTAAAAATTCTTCCAAAAACATCCCTGCTAATTAGAGGTGATAAACTGTGTTCTTCTCTGCTGTCAGTGATGATAAAAATGAGACCTGGAAAGTAATCTAAAAACATTTTTATTTATAAAATAAGAAAACCTAACGGAGCTACATGTTTGCAACCTAATCTCCACCAAGGCATATAGAAAAAGAAAAAAGGAAACATATAACGGAAGTTACAAAGGAAGTGAGGTATAAGCTCTGTACACATGCGCAGTGGATCAAAACATCACAAGACTTTCTTATCTTATTACTATGGAGACAAGATAACACATTGCTGGCTAGCAGACACCTGCTTGCTAGAATATGTGCTTAGAGGATTGAACAGACAAACCAAAAAAACACAGTGACAATCTTACCCATTGATATTGCAATGTGAGCTGTTCCCCAGGTAAGACTCTTATCCATTGTGGAACTCTTTAGATGAACCCAAGATCCCATAAATTCAAGTCAGATTTTTTTACACGTTGTGCAGCTATATATATAACTCTCAACCATGCCTGTTGCTTATAATCTTTATTTACAAAAACGATCTAGCATATGCAGATTTTGGACTGATTTTGTTTTCATCCCAGAATCAACCTTTTTCTCCTCCTGATAGGGATTTTTGTTGACTTGGGGCAGACTCGATGGACTGCTAGGTCTTTCTCTGCGACCTGTGCCTAATTGAAGATTTTCATTATGTTACTTGTGGTTTTTTTTATATCTCCCATAAAATGTCAGATATTTCTCCATTTTTATTTTTTGGTTAAGCCTTCTCCTTCTTTATGTTACTGTGTTATTTCTTGATCAAATATTTTTTTAATGATAAAGTAGAGGCACATCCCCAGCTGTCTTTCTCATTATACTTTGCATCATTCTGTTGCAAGGTAAGGTTGCAATAAGAAAATAGTAATAGTTCTGAATAATCTGTTCCTGCAAGATATTGGAGATTTGTACTGCATTTATTCCAAAATTGAAAATTTCTCTTTCTTCCCTTTCTCCAGAATCTTGTGGGTTCTGGAATCTTGTGTATTGTGAGGTAGATGATGTTGAGTTCATTTTAGAAAGCTTTTCCTTCTGCTTTTTAGTTAGGCAGCATTTGCAATGTATTTGTTGTTGGAAGACGTTGGTACATAGCTCACATAGCTAGAAATTCACAGCATTCATTGTGGGCAGCTCATTTTTTTTAAAAAGTATTTATCCATTTTATCAGAATAATGATCAGATAAACTACTGTTAAGAAAAAAATCAAAAGAAATTGTTGAATTCTCTCATACTGTTTAGCTAATTCACTTCCTAGAAATATAGAGGAAACTATGTTCTTGGACAACAAATTCAGGAAGCAATTAATTAAGAGACTTGTAAAGAGCTAGAAGTATGATTGCTGTACAATGCATTCACATAAAGAAAAAGAATTGCTATGATTTTCTGCCAAGGACAACAGTAAAAGCAAAATTCTTTACAGAAAAGTGACTGCATTTCAGTGAGAGGAAGAAAAGTGTTTCTAACAGGAGGTATTTACTTCCTCAGACTTAACATTTTTGTCTACATCATCAAAGAAACTGTATTGCAGAATCATACTAGAAAATCACAATAGGTCTATAAGAGGATCAAGCATGGGATCTGAAATAATCAGAATTCTGGCACTCTTGCCTGATTGGATTGTTTTTCTTACGCTATCTGTTTGTTGAAGTTAAGACCAATTTGCTTAAGATTCTTACCGTCTTCTGCTGTAGCCTCATCATGTCCCTGGATCTGTCCATTCATATCCTTTGTGTTAACAGTGGCTTATTGGCATGGTGGTTGTATATATCTGATGCAACTATAATGCTATCGGTAAGAGCCTAAACCAGATTTAATTGTATGATAGTATTTGTAACCGTTTGGTTAAGCAATCTTCTTGAGTAACCTAACTTGTGTTTGGGAAAATAATTAAATAAAAACTGAACCATTGGAGCCCAAGAGCCACTTTAAGTGATCGAGTGTTTTTATACTGGTGTGTAAGTAGTGCATCAGAACAAACTTTGCATTAATGTGTTTCTGCCTTGAATAGGCATTAGGACAGAACATCCCAAACTTTTTCAAATTTTGGTGCCTCTAGGGATTCACAAAACATCATTAATGCATTTATATGTAGGATATTTTTAAAAAAAGGAAGTAAAAATATTGTAGTTTGGCAGCATGTTTTAAAATTCTTTAAAATTTATGCTTAATAGAGTTTATATATTTATATAGTTGTCCAGCTTATATCAAATTCTGCAGAGCTTCCAAATATCAATAGATAATATTCATCTAATGGCCACAGAATTAAATACTGAGAGCATAAATAATACGCTTGAATGAAGTCCTGTACAATGTCAACATAATTTGGGAAAATACATACACTAAAACATGAATGAGTTGTGGAAGAGATCCTCCCTAGTCCAGTTTCAATAATTATATTTTAATAACCATATTAGAAGAATTAAAATCTGTATATTGTCCCTTTCATTGCACTAACCCCTGGGAAAATTTTGATACATGTACAAGTTGTACACTCTGTGTATCTTTATATAAGAAAGAGAATTCATTTCCATTTTTATTGCTTGTTATTAGTTCATGACATTAGTCCCAAACTGGCATTTGTTCAACCACGATCCAATATTCCATGTAACTTTTTGTGGATGTTGGTGGCTTACTACTCTTTTATCGATTTCTCCTGTTCTTTCTTCTCAGGATTTATCAGGCTCCATTGATGACCTGCCTACTGGAACCGAAGCAACATTGAGTTCAGCCGTTAGCGCATCAGGTTCTACCAGCAGTCAAGGGGAGCAGAGCAACCCAGCACAGTCACCTTTCTCCCCTCATGCCTCTCCACATCTCTCCAGCATCCCTGGGGCCCGTCCCCTTCCCCGTGGGCTCTCCAGCTGGAAGCAATCAGTCAAGGTCTGGTCCCATTTCTCCAGCAAGTATTCCAGGTAAATGGTGGGCTTTAAATATATACCTATATACATTCAGCAATCTGGGGTGCTCTGTTTTGTTTCTTATCAATATTTTGTATGTTCTTCTCACTTCTCCATTCCAGACGTATGTCACATTTTTAGCCATTTGAATAGAATGAAACACTTAAACTTGTTCAGGAGGAAAACTTAGTAAATTCATATCTCCCTCCTCAGTTCATATCTCCCCTCCTCTTTTTTTCCAAAAGCATTGATCACCGATGTTTGTTTTGCAAGTGTATAAAAATAAAACTATCACATTTTGTACAGTTACTGTAATAAGTAAGTTTCATTTTATTCAGAATGGATCCTATTTCTGAATACACATGCATATGTGATTGGGCTAATCTTGATTGTCACTTTCTGCCTCTCTCTCAGTTTCTCTCTTCTGATCTCAGTCAACTTCTGATCTCCTATTTAGTCTTGCCACAAGCTTCTCTATATGACATAGATTGACTTCCCCAATCTTTTTTTCCCTTCTGGCAAGTCATTATAAAACAAAGAGCAGTTGTATTGCTGATACTGTGTCAGCAATGCAAAGATTGAGCAGGGGGTATTTTTTCATGAAAGGTTGTTAAAATTAAGGTGTTCTGTTTCCATGACTTACTGGTATAAAAACATTCTTTATCTCATACCTTTGTCAGCCAAGAAGAAGTTGATACCTAAAGAAGTATTAAAAGAAATTAAAGGTTCACCATACAGAGGAGATGGGTAGCATACACATTTAACAAATAAATGAAACAAAATAAAGAATAACCCTAGCTGAATTTCTAAATGTTGTGTTTGCCCATATGTGTGGTCTAACCACTTTACTTCTTCGTTGTATAATTATTTATTTTTCATCTTGATCATGTTTGTGAGAATGAAATTGCATTATGTTACTCACATTGTATACATTGTCATTATTTATTTAATTATTTCCCAATTTAAAAAGCTGGGCATATAGAGCTGAGAATGGGATCCCTTACTATTTGATTCTCTCCCCATCAATAGTAGCTTCTCTATCGTGGAAATAAAACAAGTTCATGTTATAAAATATAGAAATTATTTAAAGTAGTTTCAGAACTTTATACAACGCAGAAGGTACACAGTTTTTTCCTTGTTTATCACTCCATTTTACCAATATATTGTTAATTAATATTAGCAAAAGGAAATGCTTGTCATTTAGAAGGATGATCTCCCTCCCACCCTCTAATAAAATTATAACTGAGGAGTGAAAGCTGACATGGCATTACATCAAAATGCAATGCTGATGCCAGAACATTTAGTGAGTGCTAGCTTGGCTTGTTTCCTAAGCCCAAAGTCTCAGTTTACTAACAAAGCAAAAATATTAAAAAGCAGGAAGCTGGGATCACAACGTTCTGTGGCCAGCTCTCAGTTTCTAATGGGCTAGTATTATGTTTTACCAGATGCTCAAAAGCTCAGAAATGCTCTTTTCCAAAATCTAATTATGACATGTACAAATTGCCTAAAATAACCTCCAGCCTGTTTCAAGTGTAAGGCAGCTAAGCAGTCTGTATTAAAGAATCTACTGAAGTCTTACCTGTCATTTATACGTTCCTCTCTTTTTCTTAAAAAGAAAGGAAATTGTATGTGTTCCTTTTAATTTCTTTTTCTTACGTAACAAAAAATGTGTGCCTTGATAAAATTGTTCTTCTGGGTTTCCCAGTTTCCCACTTTATTTACTTACTTACTTACTTACTTACTAGTTTTGTATTGCTGCCTATTTGGCATGGTGACTCAAGGCGGCGTACAACATATAAAACTATAATTTAAAACAATAAAACTCATAAAATCAAATAAATTAATATAGTAAAATCACACACACCCCAGTGACAGCAGATTACACGAACCATTTAATGGGCTCCATCCCTCTCTGGGTTCCTCAGACCCGCTGGGAAAACCACTTGTTTTGACCATTATTTTGCTTAGGTCTTTTCTGGATTCTGCAGTCTTCCAGTAGTTTTTGAAGGGAAATGCATACTGTATACTATCAAATTGTGTAAAAATGTCATGTACATAATGTAGTTTTCTTCTCTGATATTGTATACAGTAATTACTTAGCAATTGTGTATGTGTCAAATCATTGTCTCTTGCATGAGACATATTCATGTTCCTTTATATAGAAGCCCTATGATTATGAAAAAATATGTTTGTATGATAAAAGTTCACCCGTGACGTGAACCTATGGCATGTGTGCGGAAGTGGCACGTAGAGCCACTTCTGCCTGCACACAAGAGGTCATCCGGAGCCCCACTGTGCATGTGGGCACTGCACACCCAACAGCTGATTGTCGGGTATCTGGCGTGCATGCACAGGGGGCAGGTGTGCACAGGAGATGCATGTGCATACACAGAGACATCGATGTGCAGTAGGGATCACGCCACATGCACAGGGGGGGGCACGCATTGCCTTCTGGGTGCTGGCATGTGAGCGCAAGCACAATTTTCGCCACAGGAGCCCAAAAAGGTTAGCCACCACTGCCCTATACGCTTACTGTGAGCAATAATCTATAATCTTTAAGGAGTTTTTAATAGTAGAGACAAGGCCAACAACTTGAGCCCTACAATACAAATTTCTCTCAAACAAATGCCCAGAACGTAGCAGAGAATGGAACAGTAGAAAATAAGTGCAGCAATCTTTTTTTGACTTTAGGGTAAAAGAAGGGAGTTTTAGGCTAGTAGTTCTTTGGGCATATCATGGGATGATGGAACAATTTCTAAGTGCTTGTTTGTGATTTGAGGTTGTAATTATGGATTGCCTCTGTCCAGATGCTTGTGTAAAATAGCATTGTTTTTGAAGTTGTTATTTGAAACTGGGAAAAGGGGTATTGGACTTAAACACTTTAAAGAATCACTGAGTTAGGTGCTATGTAAGTAGTCCTCAACTTACAACTGCAATTGGGACAGGGTTGTAAGTCAAGGCATCCATAAGATCAGACCCAAATTTATGACCATATGAGTTTGTTAAGTGAATCACATGATCTTAAGTTTGAATCCACACGCAAATGGGTATTTTTTTGTCGGAAACCAGCAAAAAATCATCAGAATCTGGTGGTGACCCTTTGAGAGCTATATGCAATGAAGATTTCATTTTAATGTATACCAATTAGTGTACATCCAAAGTGACAATAAAGTTATTTTCTATTCTATTCTAAAAAATGTCATAAATCATGGTCACATAATTGTGGAATGCTGCAACTGGTTATAAATGCGAGCTGGTTCCCAATACTCAAAATGTCATAGTGGGGAGGGGACAACGCACAACATTTTACAATGGCTGCTAATGATAAAATCACTAGCATAAAGGATGCTAGTGATAAAGCATCCTTTCCAAAGCTATTATATCTCTGAACGGTCATTAAACAATCAGTTTTAAGGACTATCTATATAGTTAAAAAGTATTTTTTAAAAATGCTTTAAATAAATAAATAAATTCTCTCTCTCTCTCTCTCTCTCTCTCTTCTCTTTAGAGTGAAGGAAAAGCAGAATTATGTTTATTTCAAGTTAATTTCAACTCTAGCGTGAAGGCAGCAAAAACCAGCACATTTTATTCCTATATCATGAAGGTGTTAGAATTTGAGTTTAAAATGGAAAACCTTTTAGTCTTATGGGTATTCTTCGTTGGAACGTTCAAGATAAATTATATAAAGGGAGCCAAGATACCATCTGTCTATTCTTGAGGGTGATAAATCTCTGAAAATTTAACAAAATACACTCAAATTTGGTGAGAGAGAGCGCAAAAGAAAAGAATATGTTTGAAAATGGGTTGCGTTAGGCTAAGTGTGTTGCATGGATAAAATTTTTCACTACTTCCTTTTGGAGAAGTGTTTGGGCAGCAGCTCAGATTGTTGGCAGAAGTACCAATCCCTTCATGGTCAATGGTATTGAAGGCCACCATGAGATCAAGGAGAGCAAGGGCAGATCCATATTCTTTTTAATTTCTGCTGCTAGTGTAAATGAACAGTTGAATAGTGTGAGTGAAAAATGTCCCTTTGGCTTCTCAAATGTGGGAGCTGGACTGGGAGTTGACTAGATATAATAACTACAACTTTTTCAATGAAAGATTAAGAACTACTCTGTTGTTATATACTAAATAAATAGTATCTATTCTAGATAAACATCAGTCTGGTTTACAAGGTCATTGTAAATATTTGAATAAATGTTTAATTCTCATCCATTTTCTCTCCCACCCCATAATTTTGTATGAATAAGCAACATTTTTTGGAAATGAATGCTAAGCCATAATAATTTTTCATTTTTAGTTATATATAAGTAAGAAGCAATTTTTAAAAATCCCTTAGTGGTCACTAGTAACCTTATTTAAAAAGGTATGCTCTAACAATCATAAAATAAAACTCTCCAGTGGATTTGTTCTTTTCTTATTCCTAGATAGCGCTGGATTCAAATTATTGTGATGTGTTGATTTATTACAGCTGTTAACTTTCTTAGTAATCAGTTTCATTGCTCATTCTAAATTCACACATGTACCTTTGATTTCTCTTCCAGAACAGAGCAATGTGAGTTGTCGTTGACTAATGAAAAACAGAATTAGTTTCAGCATGAGACAAACGGAATGCCGACACCAATCCAGAAAGGCATTAATCTTTAATAATCCACATCTCCATGTTTATAAATGATATAACCAGGAGTTGTTAATGCTGTTATTCCCCCTTGCAAACAAAAACTGACATAACATTCGAGAAATTCCAAACCACACTATAGAAATATAGGCAAACATTTATGTGACCTTGCAAAGAAGTTTAAGCTAATGATCCAAAACTTCATAAGGAATTCCTCTTTATGATTGTAGCTATACTACTTCTGGAGTTCTTGGTGATCTCTAAACTTAGTTGTTTGCTTGCACTCCCAATTAGATATCATCAATACTAATGAATGTGAGTTTTGTTCCCTGTTTATATATAGTAGCTTGCCCTGCCAGTGTTGGTGGCAGTATGGCTTTCTCCTTGATAGTTCCTTGATTAGAGTATTGTTTTCTGCTTGGGAGTTACTCCCTGCTTATCTAAGTGTAGGCTGCTTCAGAGGATGTGTTCTGGTCTTCTTGTTTCCTTCTTAGCTTTTTTATTATCCCTTCAGAATGATGTGCAAATGTAGTTTACCTGTGTGTGTCTACTGATGTCTGATTTGTCTGAATGCCAAGCTTCCTGAATACATAGCTTGTTTGTATTCAACTTGGTCTAGGATATTCACAGTTTCTCAATTGAAATGGTGGTTCAATCTATCCAAGTGTTTAGGATTTTCCAAACGATTAAGGACTTTTCATTCTGTCTCTTGATTTCTAGTTGATGGTGGATGGCCTCTGCCTGTTTATCCTACATAGTGGCTGTTACAGTTTCACTGTATGTGGTAAATGATTCCTGGTTTTTTTCCTTCCTGGACTACTGGGTCTTTTGGTTTATTTAAGCTATTTTCAAGGACTGCACAGTTCAACCTTGAACTACACCTATTGCTTTAAATGGAATACTCTAGTTTTAGGATATAATGTGCTGTGCTTTTGCATATTTCTGAGGTTACCCTCTCATTTATTTATTTATTTTAAATCATTTTTCTCCATTTTATTATTGTAAGCTTCCCAGAGGAGCCCCATAGCAAGATGGGCAACAAATACATTTAAATAAACAAAATTTTTCAAATGTTTCAATCTAATGACTCTGGACACTGCACCTATGAATTCCAATCTACCTTCCAGTATACACATAAGAAATCAATAATGGATAAATAATAGGTAAGGTAGTAACTCAACTGGCATCAGATGTTTATCATTGTATTTGTGTACCACTGAATGCAGCAATTTACATCTTAAATTGAGCTTTGGTGGCTCAGGCTGTTAAATGCCTGCTCTTAAGATCCAGCTGTCTACAATTACTGTAGGCTCAAATCCCACCAGGCTCCAGGTTGACTCAGCCTTCCATCCTCTCGGGGTAGGTAAATTGAGGACCCAAGATTGTTGGGGGCAATTAGCTGACCTTGTAAAAATGCCGCTTAGTAATAAGCAGGCATATACAATGGAATGAAGGCTATTGCTGAGCGCATTGGGTTGTATCCCAAAAAACTGTAAGCCACCCTGAGTCTTCGGAGAAGGGCGGCATATAAATGTAATTTTTAAAAAAGGCAGTAAAAACAAACAAAAAGCACAAACCTACCATAATACATTAGGCCTAATGATGACCATTCATTTCCCAAGGGCCCGCCAAAACATCTGTGCCTGTAATAATTTCTGGAAGGACAACAGTAATCAAGGATGCCTTTTAAAAAGTTTTCAAAAGCAGGAACAAGAGGGCCAAGTGCATTTCCCAGGACAATACATTCCTATAGCGTTCAGGCCACTAGAGATAAGGCTGTTTTCTGGTCCATGTGCATCCCAAAGGTTCTGTTTGGGATCAGAAGAAGTTCCTTACTTTTGAGTAAGACATCCTGCTTCTAGTTATGACTTAGCATTACTTAAGACAGCCCAAGGTTCATGTTTTGGCCCCTCCCTTTTCCTCTCTCTCATGTTTAAGTTGTGATTTGAGTCCATCTGCATGTATGTCATGCAGTCAGAATACACTTATTTATATATTTGTATCTATTCCATTTGCCAAAAATAGTTTGTCACATTAAGAGAAATAGTTAAACTTCAAATTTTAAGACAGTATTAATTTAAAAGCAACATTAAGGAAGGCAGCACAACATGTCTTTGTGTAGGAAGCACAAGACATAAAAGACACAGAAAATCAATTAGTTGGAAAGTTGGTTTGAAAATTACCTAAAACATCATAAAGGCTCCAGGGAAAAAAACCAGATTGGGGTTCCACTCCTCCGCATTCAAAGACAGAGTGGTGGAGTTAGCTAATCCCCCAGTAATACTGAATTCTACAAAATGGGAACAGTAGCTGGAGGGGGTGACAGGAGTATCTATATCAATTATAGATAGAGATATATAAATATAGATTTAGATACTCCCGCCACCTCCTCCAGTGACTGTTCCCATTAGAAAGAATTCAGTACTGGGGGAGAGGGTCAGCTAACTCCTGTATACATAAAAATAAGCCTAACTGCAGCAAAAGATAGATTCAGAAAGAAACCTCCCTAGCTGTTCTTATATATCAAGCAGAATCAGAAGAGAGGGATTGGATTTTAAATACTTTGGTTTCAATCCAATTTAGGCTATAACCATTATTTTGAAGTGAAGTGAAGTAATACATTATGTTTTGATCTTTTAGGACCATTTAAGAGCCAAGCCACTGTATTTTGGGCCAGGGATTTTCTCATGGCCATTTCATACTTTATACCAGCGGTTGCCAACCAGTGGGTCGAAAAGTAGGCCATGAGAAAATTTTGGTGGGCCACAGCATGCTGAGGTGGGGCAATCCTTTAGTCTCCCGTGTTGTGGCTGCTGCCTCCTGCCTCAGCGCATCGAGGAGGCCAAGCAGCAGCGGGAAGAGCGCGGACCTCCTGAGCTGCAGGAAGCAGCTGCCCTCAGGTGAAGATGTTGCGAGGGGAAGGCTTGACCCCCTCTTCCTCCTTGCCAGAAGCTCACACTTAGCGGGAAGGAGTGGCTTGTCAGGGGCCAGAGGGGCAGTGAGCGCTTTGCATGTGAGCGCTTCTGTCGAGGAGGAAGAGAAGCTTCTGGGGGGGGCAAGCCTCCCCCTTGGAACATCTTCCCATGAGGGTATCGCTGGCAGCTGCTCAATCTCCTCAATACGCGGAGGCAAGAGGCAGGAGGTAACACCAATTCAGAGGATCCTTTCGCCTCCACCCCCTTGCAGACCAGGCCTATGCCATGATCTCCCGCACGTATGAGTGCATCCACCGCCAGTATCACCCCTGTTGCCCCACCTTCCCGACAGCCATCTGGTCTTCAGCAAATGGCTCGTCAGCTCAGAGTGGAGGTTGCCCGCTGTGCTGAACCGTGCATGCCCGCACCCATGCCCGCCGCTCTTCCCAGCAGGGAAAGTGACCCTCTCGGCTTGGACTCTGGGTTTGTGACTGGTATGTCTTAACTGGGACCGGGATGACTTCACCTCACCTGCAGGACCACCGAGTAGCAGCTGCCAACTCCTTTCTCCACATGCCAAGTCTTACCACGGGAAAGAGGCAGCTGGGGTATCAGTGTAGCTGCTCAATTAGTTCGTAATTGCCCTACCCGGAGAAGGAGGTGCTGGAGGAGGAGGAGGAGGAGGCAGTAGTGGAGAAGCAAGCCAGGTGTTAAAGACCCAGGATAGGGGGGAGGCTTCCAGCCCAGCCCTCCTTCCTTCCCCAACTCCAGGCAGCCACACCTGGCAAAGGAGGGAGAGGTTTCCTCTGACTTGGGGCAGATATGAAATGAGAGACCAGATTTTGGGGGTGGGGGCTCTGCTTTTCTTGTTTTTATATATATATAAGCATTTTTATATTTAAAATATATATTTATATATATTTATATATTAAAAATTAATTTTTAAAATAGTAATTTATATTTAATATAAAAAATAAAAATCTTATATTAAAGATATTATCTTCTTTTTAAAATTCATATTAATGGTCCTCCGGATTTAAAAGTATGAGTTTGGTGGTCCCTGAGGTCCAAAAGGTTGGCCACCCCTGCTTTATACCATGTCTGCTTGTACATGTAAATTTTATAGAACTGTAAAAATACAGTGGAATGCTAGAAGTACTGTAGGTAGCCTTTGTGTATAATGTTCATATTCCTGTATCTCTCGTTCACACTATATTATAGACTGGAAACAATACAGCACAGGTGATCCTCCATTTACAATCATGATTGGGTTCAGAATCTCACTCACTGAATGAAGAAGTTATTAAACAAGATGCCGCATGACTGATTTGCTCAACAACTGCAATCCTGGGTCTCCAAGTTGCAGTTAAGTGACAGCACAGGTTATTAAGGGGAACTCTAGGGTGAGGGTTCATGCCCACCCTGGTGTGGTGAGATGGGAAGAGAGTCCAACTCCCCCTCCCCACCCAACAATTGTGAGAATGATGGCATTTCCTAGTGATTTCTCTCCAGGGAACAAAAATGTTAGTGTTCTGAAAGCTCAGCATGCTGACGTTAGCTAACATTTTCACCAGATTTGACATCCATTTCTGCAGTATATGTATCCTCAACCCTTTAGCTAATCTACTTTTAAATAAGATCTGAACCCGCAAACACTCTCTGTGTGTTTTGTCTGTGGTGTAAATGGAAGAGATAATTTCCCCCTCTCCTACAAGCATCTCCATTAGGTAAATAGGGTCAAGTTCTTCTATGTTTTTGTGAAAATATTGTAAGTAAACACATCAGGATTTAGTTTCTCCTTTTCAGATGTAATATTTTTTCCGCTTATCAAATTTTGATGCTGGCTATATCTTCATGGCTGTCTTCACGTACTAGACATGATTCAACAAAGCACTTAAGAAAGGGATACACCAAGTTTTTGTCTCATTGATTCCTCATTAAATCATCTGCTGCTTTTGAAGTTTTGGTTGATTGATTGATTATATTTTATCAAGTTATTTTTGATTCTTCACAACTATATAGATCAGACCTGTGTATTTTATGGCTGTGAGCCACATCCAGCCAATGGGTGGTCCCAGTCTGGCCAGTGGCAGTGGTGGAGCGTTGAGAGAAGGGGGCAAGGCAATGAGGCAGCAGAGAGGGTGCAGTAGAAGTGATGGAGGGCAGGGTGGCAGTGCAGCTTTGGCTAGGGGGCTGGGGTGAGCAGTAGCAGTGGGGCAGTGGTGGTGGCAGCCCTCCACAGTAGTCCCAGTTGGGAAAATGAAGTGCCCACCCACGATATAAATAAATGTTATCCATGACGATCTATTCCTAACTGGATCTTTCAGGTCTTCCAGCATTGTACCCTTTGCCACTGCAACTCATCCATCCACCTTGAACAATTTTAAAAATTTGAAACTTGAGGTAAGAAGCAAGGCAGTCTCTTTGGATCAAAAAGTAAACTAACAGAAAGCACACTCAATTGCTACCATTGAGTAATAAAAGATGGCACTTTTATTGTATAAATGTGATAAAAAATACTGAACATAGAGAGGTTTTTTTGTCTCATTTGAAATATTGTATGTCTCTGTAAGTTGCTCTCAGGTACATGGAGGTAATCGAAGGGAAGCTTTTTGAGGTGGTCAAATTAGACCTTTAAAAAAGCAGTACCTCAGCTCAGAAAATGCCTAAGTATAGATGAGAGATGAAGTCAGTAATAAAAGAGCAAGCTTTCATCTAATCTTTCTCCTAGAGAAACAGGTGGACAAATTGGCAACTGTGTTCAGAGCTACCCCCTCCCTTTTGTACCATAAGAACTACTAATCGGATCCATGCTGCTCTAACTGTGGTTAGTTATTAGCAGAATAAAAGCAATTTCTTCGAAAGAACGGGATGGGGTGGGGTGGAGGGAAATGGCTATACAAAATTGCAGGGTTGTTAGAATCTTAAATGCACAGCAGTTGATTTGTTCCCCCATTCCACCCCATATTCTGAATTAGATGATGAATAAAATCTTTTATCTGTCAAATATGCCTGTTTCCTTCAGAGGGCAGCCAAATATTAAACTTTTCAGACTAAAAAAGTAAATGCTAAAGGAATAAATAGTGGGGTGGAAGAATAATAAGCAAGCAGTTAGGAGAAAGCCAGTGTTGTTTTTATTAATATGCCTGGATAAAGAAATATAGAATCATAAAATTTTACAACACACCTTTCTTCTCGGAGATTGTAATGAAAGTGTTCCTGACCAGACTTTCCTATTGGGAGGCAATTCAACAAACTCTCCAGTTATTTTCTCTTGTCGGTGGACTCTTAATTTAAAATCAGTCTTCTAGCCCAAAACTGGCCATGATGGTTTGGGAAATCATTCCATTTATCATTCCAACAGTTTAAAACAGGGGTGTCAAACTCACGTCATCACAATGGCATCACATATCGTGACTTTTTTTTCCCTTCGCTAAACCAGGCATGGGTGTGGCCAGCGGGTGATGCATTTAGACTAGGCTGGGAGTTTGACAGCCCTGGTCTAGAGGATAGCAAGTTAGGGAACACCATCTTCTTTTTTTCTTCTTTTTTTACTACTGGATCTTTAATTTTCAAATGTGGAACTTTAACACATCCCTCTAATCCTTTTTGTTAATCAGCTATCTGGGAAACTACATTGACTCTGAAATTGGCATCTGGTTAGAATTCTGAAATGAGCAATGTTTGTCAGGAGGTACTTGCTTTAACATCTTAGAAGATTGGTTCTTTTTCTGCCTTTTAAATTAAGTGCAAGACTTTACAACATATCCCCTGGCATGACAGCATTCTGCTCTCCAGGTCTATATCAGCAGAGGATGTTGCTAGCATGGCAGCCAGAGAGGAAGAACAAGGAGACATCTGATTATTGCATCATTGTACTTGATACTTTGACATAGGTGACCAATAGCAGAGGGTGAAATTTATACATTTAATAAAATTTCTGCAGATTTTTTACTAAGGTCCGTTTTATGCTTTTGGGCCATCTTTACTTTGATCCAATATGAGACTAAAGCACAAAACATTCTGGTCCTTCCTTCTGTAGCCATATGTTGTCATTTTCCAAAGAGGAAGTGTTGAAGAGGCCAAAAGTGTAGCAGAAAGCACATGATAAGTGAAGGATATGTTTGAAAGCAGAACAAGAGAAAAGAGGTCACAAAAAAGAAGCGGGTTAGAGATTGTTCTGCCTTCTGAAAATGCCAAAGCTGTCTTAAGTCTTATTATCTTCCCCTCCTGTTCATTTTCCTTCTCTCTCAAAAGTAGATTCTTAATTCTTTTTAATTCTTTTTCTTGCACTTTTTTGAACTCTATTACTTTACTTTTAATACTGCTTGATGGTTATTTACTTTGAAATTCCCCATTTAATTTTAGTGTTACTATGTTGGTAGTGTGATAGAAAGCCACATATGAGTTTTTAATTTTGTTTAGTTTCAAAGTCCTAGGCATACCTAAATGAAGACTACTCCCCTGAAATCAAATAAGATTTACCTGTGAGTACACATGGCTAACGTGGCTTAAAGTTGGTGTTTTTATTGAAGCATATTCAAAATATATTCAAAAAAATGTACCCCGTATTTTTTGGAGTATAAGACACACTTTTTCCACCCCCAAAGTGAGTGGAAATGTCTGTGCGTCTTATACAGAAAATGTTGCCAAAGCTCTGCCCACCCACCAGCCCCCACCCTTTGGCCTCTGCCTCCCAGCAATTTGCCTCCTTGCAGCAAACAGCCTGTTTCAGTTTCAGCTTCAGCACAGCCTGATTAGCACAAGCAGCTGATTGTCAGTTGGATCAGCCTCCCAACCATCAACTGTTTCAGACTGCAGATATTGCCATTGCCGCCTCCGCATCCCATTTTGCCCCGTTTTCGGCTTCAACGCACCCCATTTTCCATCCATTCCGATTCCCGCTGCCCAGAACGAGTGGAAAATAGGGCACATGGAAACTAAAAACAGGGTGTGCAGAAGCTGAAAACAGGATCAGTGGGCGAAAATGGGGCACAGAAGCGGCAATGGGTTATGGCAATCCCTGCAGCCTGAAACAGCTGATCACGGAGGCCAATCCAACCAACAATCAGCTGTTGGTGCTAATCAGACTGTGCTGAAACTGAAACAGGCTCTTTGCTGCAATTTGGAGGCAAATTGCTGGGAGGCAAAGGCAGATATTTTTTTCTTGTTTTCCTCCCCAAAAGCTAAGGGTATCTTATACTTCAGAGCATTTTATACTCCAAAAAATATGGTACTCAAACACTGACAGCAGTTGGATTACCTGGGGTTAAGATTTATTAAACAAGGTGGAATTTGTTTCTAAGTAAATGCATCCACAAAATAAGCTGCACAAATATGCTTCCAGTTTTGTCTTAGAGTTGTGAGGTTGTAGAGTTGACTATAGGCTTCAGTGGCTGTGGCAGTAAATAACTGCTGGGACTTTGCAATGTTGGTCACTAGAAAGTCAATGCCAGATACAGTATTCTGATATACTGTAATTGTATGAACAGCATACACACTATTGTAAAAATCAGATGAATCACTTTAACAATGGTTTCATGAAAATAAATAAATATAAATTATGTTCAAACAGTGGAGCACTTTTGTATGGTACCTTCTATCTGGAGAAGAATGGAATGTAGCTTATAACAGCAACCCTCAAATTTTGGGCACCAGGGACCAGTTCCATGGTGAGGGGTTTTGCTGCAGACCAGAGGGGGCATGAAACCCCTCCACAGATGGGGCTTCGCTTGTTTGTGCAGCCCAGTTTCTGGCATGTCGCAATCTGGTGACGGGGTTGGGGATCTCTGGTTTATAAGATTATACAGGTATGGGAAAAGTCTGAGAATATTATTCAAACTCCTAAATCAAGTTTTTTGTCACTGAATTATTGTGGTATTTTCTCATCTTCTCCTACTTCAGTTTTCTGCGTATTATTAGTTTTAGCCCTATGCAAGAAACTAAAATTCATTATTTCATATAATGAAAATAAGTATACAGGTATAAAGCTACTCTAGAAGATGTTGCATACTGTAAGGAAATTCAAACGTCTACTTCTCATTCCTTCTGTGAGAGAAACTGTAGTTTGGATATGAAATGGGTTAATAATTTACTTTCCTTGGAAAATCACTTAACTTGGTGTATTTTGTTAATAACCAGGAATTTGAAATGAAAATCAGGTCAGGTTGTGCTAGATCTGTACAAACAGTGGGAGAAAACTTGCTTGAAGCATCATTTTATATATAGCAATTGTTTTTACACAGAGAATGGCACTTCTATTCTAGATTTATCAGCACACAAAGCAACCATAAACACAGCTTAAATGGCCAATTTCACAGAGTTTATGACTGCATTGTATTGTCCCTATGACACCAATCAGCCAAGGTGTAATCTGCCCTTTAGAAGGCTGTTTAGTCTGTGTGTAATGCATTGCAATTATCAGGGTCCCAGGCTTGGTTCCAGGTGAGCACCAAAATACTGTCAAGGGAAAATCTATCCATTTAGCTCTGCAGACAAATTAAAGGAAGGGTAAAAGACAGAGCTTTCAAGCAGTAAGGTCTGCAACACAGTTCAGTATGCAAATTTGTGCATTCAAACCAGCATTCATTCATTCTTACATTTTCTCTCTCCTTATTCTTCTCCTTTTATTAATTTTCTATTTTTTTGTACTTTCTGGATATACATTCTCCAAGCCAAATTCTCTAAAATAACGTTCAGGTTTTATAGCAAACATATTAATACTATTAGTTAGGAAGGCAATAGTCAAAACAAAAGATATAAGTATTTATGATTTAATCAGGAAATAGTTACTTTAGATCTCACTAAAATCACTAACCAGAAGAGAAATAAATAACTAAGACTTAGATTCTATGAAAAATTATCAGCTAAACAACCTGCGAGCAGATCTCCATTCTTGACATCTCAGCTGAATAATATGTAGAAGAGCTTCACTTCAACTCACCTGTTTTGACCAAGAATTATCCTATCTACAATGTTCAACTTTTGGGGGAAAGTTGATAAGAAAATGGTAAGATGCCCTTGGGAAAACAGATTATTTAATTCTTGATTCATACTTAGGATAACATAGAATCAGTATTGATTGCTTAATCAGTTGAAGATCACCCAGACATTATGGCTGCTTCAGAATGCAGTAGACAGTTTATTGGTGAGTGAAAATTGCCATTGCCAAGAAGCAATTCAGAATGTTGTAATAAAGTTTTGTATGGCTGGGCTCGTAGGTACCTTCAGTCCCACTTTTCCCAATGGAATTTAGCAATCTGGTACTTGCTTTCTAGCAGAAATAGTTAGTGATCTCCCTTTTGGGGAAGATTAAGGGGTCAGGGATTCTAAAGGCTGCTTCTCAGTTGCAGCTCCTATTTTATGGAATATCTTCCTTCTTGAGGGCTGATTAGCATATGCCCAGGTGACATTTTGCAAGTTGATGAAACTGAGCTCTACCAGAGACCATTAAGAGGAGATTATATTCAGGACTTGTTTATAACTATTCCTTTTAACTATATCATGGTAAATTTTCAGTGGCTAATATATAGCAAGCAAAGTAATTTTACACATATGGATACCATGGATACAATGACTGGTCAAAAGGGGGAAAATTGCAAACCTTATTTTATCACTCTCTCATTCAAAACTACAAAATATGTGCCAGTTTATCTATGTATTCAAATTATCTGTATTACCAATCAACAGATAATTTGTGTAAAAACATGACATTATATTTTATGTCTTCTTTTAGTAGAAATACTATTTTCAATTCACTTCATGCAAAGCCAAGCTTCAAATGAGTTTTCAGTGAATCATCACCTAACTCTGCCAATCTGTTCGGTGCACACTGAAATCCAATGGGTTAATGCAGCAAAAATAATGTATTGATTTATTTCACTTTTGCCAGAAATCAAAGCTTTCATTGATTCAAGGAACAGAGATACTATCCAATTATCAAACAATATGTCTGCTTGATTTGTCATTTTTAATAGATGTGATAGTGAAATTAGATATCTTCCTTGTGAATTGCAAGGAAAAAAGACAATTGCCACCATGATGAGAGCATTGAAAGCTTGCAGATCAAAACTTAACTTTTTGGTACAGCAATTGTTGAAAAGAAAAAGTATTTTCCTTTAGCACTCCAAAAGCAGACAGATAATAAAACGGTTGCTGGACTCCTGGACATTAACAAACAAAATATATTTTTCCTCATTAGGCTTAGCCAAGAATGCAGTGGCAGATTCCATGTTTTTGAACAGCTAAAACTCTACATGGTATTTATTTTACATCTCATGGAAATACATTAGTGACATTTCCGAACAAGTACCATACATATACCAAACAAGATATACATTCTCATTCTGTAAAATAATACTCCATTGAAATCAAGGCAATCCTGCACTAATTTCTTGACTATTGTAGATATTAAAAAGTATAGTAGTATTTCCACAAAATCGATAACAACTATTTCCATCTCTGGCTCTACTTATTTATGAATCTGCCTACTTTAATCCGAATTTTGAAAATGTCTGAGAAATTGAAATACCTCAGGCAGTTGCCTTCTTGTAAAACAAGCCAGATTATATTAGCACGGACAAATACCAAACAGCGTTATGTTTCACATCATAATAAAGATAAATACATTTTCCTTTAGCATTTTTAGTTTCTAATGTCCCTGTTGACAGCAATAACATTATGCCAAAATTGGTGATCTTCTAATAAATGTACTACTGGAAATGCTTGACTTTCTAATTCTTACGAAGCTGCATCTATTTCATTTACATTTGCCCTATTTTTGTGGGTATTCTTCAGTAATCAAAAGTAACTGTCCTTTAAAAGAGAGAAAAGTTCCCTGACATCAAGAAATATCTATCTGAATATATATATTTCTGCATTAATCTTTTCTAGTACACTGAGGATGTAGTGTAGTGAAGGAAATAATTCTTTTCTTGTTATTGCTATTACTGCTATTATTGTCCTAGTTCCTACTTAGAGTGCTTTAAATTGCTATACTAAAATTAGAAATAATGGTTTTTGATCTGTAGCTTACAGTCAGAAGTAAAAACATGATATATTTGGAAAGAAAATCCAAGTGAGGGAGGATCAGTTTCAGGAAAGTATTTTTGATCTGATTTTTTTCCTGTCTCATATAGGATAGCTTGCTGTTGACAAAACGAAAGAAGCCAGAGACCAACAATATTTCAGTCAAATGGAAGTTTTTAATCAAAACACAGATTTAAAACCAAAAAAATCAAAAACTAATATGCATCCATACTCCTTTTTTCTAATTCTGAGGTTTAGATTAAGTAATTTAGGTAATTAGGTAATTCTTTTTTAAGTTATAATAGTAATTGATCTACATATAAAATTAAGAATGAATGAGGAATAACCCAGTTATTTAAAAAAAAGAAATCTTTCTTAAATGGTATAATAACCATTAAATACTGTATTTGATGTTTTTAATTTCCTTGATCAGCTGTGAGCACACAAACCAATAAAGTAAAATGAAACCTTTAAAAATATTCAGAAAAAAAAGCATCTATAACTTGCTACAATTAATAGCTCTTTGTTCACTTATATAATAGCTCACGTAATTTGTACTATGTTCTTCGGATGTTTTCTGGTTCCATTATATTAGTGGCAAGAGCACCAATAAATATAAATGCCAATAGACTGAAATCCTTGCCTAGAACCACTAATATATAAGAACAGTACTGCTGAATTAAGACAAAGGCTAACAAATAAACCAAAGTAATTTGTTGGCTGCCAACATTAATTTAGCTGTAATGGGTTTTTCAGCTTCTAGATCAGAGGTGTTTTCTTCTGTAAGGTGAAATTGCTTTAATGGAAATAAAAACAAATGCTGATATTTCAAAGCTACATAAGTATTATTGTATCATTTGATGATGACCTAAAGTAAGTTAAAACAGGGTCTATTCATTACAGTTACTACTGGGTGCAAGTTCTTCATGAAATGCCAGGATTGTAGAAGGTTCTTGAAAGTTAGGGTTACCAGCTCTGGGCTACAAAACAAACCAACCAACAAAAAAAGGATAGAGGCTAAGTGATACAGAAAATGCTTCATTTTTGCTGATATCTAATGGTCATTTGGATTTTTGCAGTCCAGATCTGGTATTCCTATGGGAAGTGATAAAGTATAATTTTTGATACTGCTTCAGAAAACATACAATAATTGATGACATAATAAGTTTGATTTTGTACAATCTCATCATTATGGTTACGCTTGGTTATACTGTAATAGTGAACCTGCTGTAAAACTACATAACAAATATCCTATCTCCTCTTCTACTATGTCATGGCCAGGCAATCTGTGTTGTTTTATTGAATTTATAATCTGCTCATTGTGGTTAACAATAATAAAAATAAAATGATAATGTCTAAGTAATAAGAAATATAATTACAAGCAGGAAAATTAGAGTTTGTATAAAACAATTTAATAGTATACTTTATGATTCTGGCTTGTTCAGAAGTACCATAATGAGATTTAAATGAAACTTTCAGGTTAGATGAAACGTGTGTGTGTGTGTGTGTGTGTGTGTATGACTGTGAGTGTGAGGGTGTGTGTGTGTGATGAACAGCAAATTCAAATGGATTTTGAAGTAAATGTTGAAACATGGATGTTTCCCCTAACAATGAAAGAGTAAAAATGTACTTATTTACACATTTATGCTTGGAAATAGATACATTTTTTAAAAGGGTAAAACATTTTTCTCTCAATTCCTTATAAATAAGCACAACACTCAGTTCTTATAAATGTGTTGGCATAGTGTGTAGACCTTTTTTTTCCATTGTGAAGAAATCACGTAAACCCATTTAAACAATTTTAAAGATGTGACTAATCTGCCCTACCCTTCTTTGTTCCCTTAACAAAATTTTGTTAACCATTTGTAATTATATAAATTTTGAGATTTTTTTTTATACAGATGTATGCACATTATAATTTTTCCAGTTCCATGCAGGATTAATACTGTATTTGTTTTGAGCCTATTCAACTATGGACAGTTGTATTGAATCCTAAAGAATTTCAATTCTTCCATCTTTCACCTACCTTTTTACAAGTCTTAGGCAAGCTGGTGTGCTTAGCTTTAAGCCAACATAAGTGTCATGAATGCTAGAGGCGCTAAATATCATAAATTAAGATACTCCAATATAGATATTTACAGTTTTGCATTGAAATAGTGTATGATATGATAGATCACTGAAATATTTTTCAAATTTCCTTGAATACCTATCAAATAGCAATATTTAGGCATATTTGGGATGAATTTTTGTATTACCTTTTACCAGAAATTACTGTTTACTTAGAACTGAGAATTATTGGATTTGTCTTGTGTTCATTCTAATGCAGAACTATATCGTCTCACTGAAAAATAAAGTTAGTGTTTTGTTTTGATTAGACTTGCTTATTCTTAAGGTGACAGAATACTATACAATCAGGCCAGAAACATATTAACAAGAGAGATCAGAGCAGCAAAAAGAAGCTACTCTGAGGAATCAGTTCTGAACAAATGAACCAGCAAACATGCGGAAAACTCTTAAAAACATCACTGGCTACAGCAAACCTCCCCAGGCAGAAGGAAATCAACAACTAGCAGATGACCTGAATGTATTTTACTGCAGGTTTGAAAGGAAACTACAGCCACCTATCTCCACAACCCCTATCTCAAACACACCAACAACAGCTAAGCCTCCTACAACTGGCCCCAACCCATTGGGTTCACAACCTCTGGTGATCACAGAAAAAGAAGTGCAAGATCTATTTCACAGACAAAAGCCAGGAAAAGCACCAGGGCCAGACAAGATAACTCCTTCTTGCTTAAATTGCTGACCAATTCATGCCCATCTTCACCCAAATCTTCAATAGATCACTAGAGATGTGCTATGTTCCTTCCTGCTTCAAATGCCCTACTATCATCCCAGTGCCAAAGAAGCCCTTCATCAAGGAACTGAATGACTACAGACCAGTTGCTCTAACATCTGTAGTTATGAAATCTTTGAAAGGCTTGTGCTGTCCCGCCTGAAAACCATCCCATGCAGTTTGCACACCAAGCAAATAGATCGACAGATGATGCTGTTAATATGGCTCTGCATTACATCCTACAACACCTTGAATCTCCAAATACCTACGCAAGGGTCCTCTTTGTAGACTTCAGTTCAGCATTCAATACCATCATTCCAGACATTCTTCTACTTAAATTAAACCAACTAGCAGTACCTGAACACACTTGTAAGTGGATCATAAGCTTCCTAACAGACAGGAAGCAGCAGGTGAAGCTAGGCAGAATCACATCTGATACCTGTACAATTAGCACAGGGGCCCCCCAGGGCTGTGTGCTTTCTCCACTTCTCCGTATATACCAATGACTGCATCTCAAACGATCCATCTGTTAAAATACTGTAGTTTGCAGATGATACAACAGTGATTGGTCTCATTTGAGACAACGACAAATCTACATACAGACAGGAGGTTGTACAACTTGCCTGGTGGTGTAACCGGAACAATCTGAAACTGAACACACTCAAAACCATAGAAATGGTGCTACACTTTAGAAGAAACCCTCCCATACTACACCTCTTACAATACTAGACAACACAGTATCAACAGTAGAGACCTTCAAATTTCTAGGTTCTACTATATCACATGACCTAAAATGGACACCTAACATCAAAAATGTCATCAAAAAAGCACAACAAAGAATGTTCTTTCTGCGCCAACTCAGAAAGCTCAAACTGCCCAAGGAGCTGCTGATACAGTTCTACAGAGGAATGATTGAGTCTATCATCTGCACCTCTATAACTCTGGTTTGGTTCTGCAACCAACAGGACAGACACAGACTTCACAGGATAATTAAGACTGCAGAAGAAACAATTACTACCAACCAGCCTTCAATCGAGGACTTGTGTACTGCATGAGTCAAAAAGAGGCTGTGAAAATATTTACAGACCCCTCACATCGACATAAACTGTTTCAACTCCTTCCCTCAAAACGACACTATAGAGCACTGCACACCAGAACAACTAGACACAAGAACAGTTTTTCCTCGAAAACCATCACTCTGCTAAACAAATAATTCCCTCAACACTGTCCAACTATTACAAGTCTGCACTACTATTACTGTTAATCTTCTCATCATTCCTTATCACCCATCACCTCCCACTTGTGACTGTATTACTATAACTTTGTCACTTGTATCCTTATGATTTATATTGTTTCCTAGCATGATTTGATTGCTTATTGTACCCTATGACTATATTAAGTGTTGTACCTTAATATTCTTGACTCTTGATGAATGTATGTTTTCTTTTATGTATGCTGAGAGTATTTACATCAAGACAAAATCCTTGTGTGTCCAATCACACTTGGCCAATAAAGAATTCTTACAAGAGCCTTGGTGGTGCAGGCTGTTAAATGCCTAGCACTTAAGTTCCAGCTGTCTGCAATTATTGCAGGCTCGAATCCCACCAGGCTCAAGGTTGACTCAGCCTTCCATCCTCTCGGGGTAGGTAAATTGAGGACCCAAGATTGTTGCGGGCAATAAGCTGACTTTGTAAAAATGCCGCTTAGTAATAAGCAGGCATATACAATGGAATGAAAGCTATTGCTGAGCACATTGGGTTGTATCCCCCCCAAAATTGTAAGCCGCCCTGAGTCTTCGGAGAAGGGCGACATATAAATGTAATAAAAATAAATAAATAAAATAAATAAATTCTATCTATCCTATCTATCTAAGCGAGCGTTTGAGGAAAAAATAGTGGGCATTAAAGATTTTATAATAGTACTTACTGTCTGGTTATGATCTCTGTCTCACCTCAAGAGCTTGCCAGAATATAGAGGTATTTTATTACAACATTGTAATATTACAATTTCTGTACCAAAATATGCCTATAGGAAGCTGAAAATCTCAGAGGGTAATAATTAGATTAATGTAACAGTGTAAGGAAGCATCTACTTGGTTGCAATTGCATATTTTCCTTCTTTCCATAATCTACCATTTCTAATCATCAAACCTATAAATCACATGTTCATTTTTTCTTACAGCAGAATAGTCCATGAAGAATTTTTGAGTACTAATAAATGTAGTTATTGTCCTTTCTCTAATGAAACAGTTCAATTTTGCCGTCTCTGCTGACTTCTTTACCAGCCATTCTTCCATTGTGGGTATTTCAGAATCTTAACATTTTTGTGCATATAATAATAATGCAGAAGTTGTCATATGACCCTTCATGTTTTCCGCATTTCCAACATAAACCTGAAGTACCTTTATACATTCTAGCTTGCATATATTGTAAGCACATAATTCAATTTTTAAAAATGTAATTGAATAATTTTGTTGTGCCTATTTTCAGTAAAATAAAGAGGTAGCTTTGTAAATCTAATTAATTGATACTTTAAAGACCAAGTGACTTATCCCATTCATCTATAATATATTCAAAACTACTCCTAGTGTTGGCCTATGCAATTCATTAGAATTCTTGACACATCTTGTTCACTAAAGTTTTTGGATCGAATCATTTCTGTCCAAATTGCCAATAATTGCCAAAATACTTTTCAGCAATTTTCTAGTTATAGATCTCTTCTTCTATATCATTCTAACAGCTGTCCTTGAAATTCAATTGTGTAAACAATTGTTTGATTATTATTATTTTTGTAAATGATGCATCATGCAACTAATGAAAAGAAAAAAAGGCCTTTGCAACTATTTATCCTTGGCCCCAATCTCACAATATCAATTAAGAACATCTGATTACCATGTCTGGGCTAGGAGAAGCTTCACATAAGATTTGCAGAAAGAAATATTTTGTATTCTTTGCTTGTGTGGGGACAGAGGGGGAAGGATAGGAAAATATTGCAGCTGACTTTATGACTTGCCTTTGGAAATGCTTTGAGTGATTAGTTTTATCTGCCATTTGAACTATGTTGTTCACAGTCATGGTGTAATGATAGTTTCACAGCCTGAAAGGGTTCACTTCCCTGGTCCACTGAACAATGTACTCTTAACGGTTAAGAAAATCACCTATCAGTTCATATAGAAGCCCTTAGGAAAAGATTGGAAAAATCTGTCTTAAGTAGCTAGGAATATACCAGGTTGTGAAAGTGAAAATTATCCAGTTGCTGAGATTTCTGTAACTTGAATCTATTCCTGTTAAAAGAAAGCCAGGGAGAATATTGCTTCCTGTTGTGGACTGCCAAGAGTTTGACACTAGTTTCCAAAACCATCATATCTTGATTTAATATAGCACTCAGGCTGATTGAGTATCTATTAAATTCAAATTATGCCATTTGCACCAATTTATTGGGGTATTTACATAAATGATGTAAATATTATTTAACAGATAAATAAAAATGTTTTCAATATATCTGAAGTCCACTTTACAAAGGTTCATTAAATGGTATTTTTATTATATTTATACTTGCCTAACTAATGTAGCCTGTGATGAGATAACTGAGAGTATTTTCCCATGCTACTACAGTTCTATTTTAATAGCTGCTTAGACTATATACAGATGTGTGGAATGAGATGCTAACTAGTTTGTTCATTCCTAATATCCCAGAAATATTTCCTAAAACTCCATTTAACCAAATTGAACAAAATATATAATACAGATTATATTATTTAGTGACTGCCTTGTTTAGCTACCATTTGCAATTACAACAGTAATAAAAAATAACTTCATATTTACAACCTTCATAGTGTTGTAAAGCAAAAGAAAGTTCAAGTAAGATCATAAGCACATCCATAAGTTCACTTAGTGACTGCTTCATTTAATGACTGAGTTGCTAATGCTAATTGTGGCCACTAAATGAGGACTACCTTTATTCAGGAAAACTCTCAATAAATACAGAAATGTTTTAGTCTCAAATAAGTGAAATTACATCCCATACCCTTGTGTCATTTGACTTCTAGAAGTCAGTAATTCAGCCCAAATAAGAAACACTAAAAAGAATTCAAGAAGAAATATAGAATTCAGAAAGTTAAGAGCAAAATGTTATGTTGCTAGTAGCATAGTATTTAGATTCAAGTCTTTCTCAGCATTTTAGAGAACCAGCAGGCTTTCACTCATCAGAGAAATATATTTTCATGTTAAAATAAACCTGCAAAACCCTAGTTGTTTGGTCACCATCAGGAGGTGTTATATTGAAATATTAGTTACATTCCTAAGAACCTCAGCTTTCAAATCAATACTTTTATTTTTAAAGGAATACATTCCATAGTGAATTGATAATCAGACTGTGACACAATAAATTTGTATCTAAGTTGCTTCTTAACATGAACAGTCCAGATTACAATGCCTGTTTACTGAATCATTTAATATGTTGTAACATTAATGTAGATGGCCTGCTGTTAAGCCCATAGTTGCTCTTCACAACCTGGCAAACAAATTCTCAGAATCCTATCAACTAGATTTATAGAAAGGGAAAAGTTAGCTTGCAAAAATTCCTCTTCACTCAGTGTGGCCCAGACAAGCCAAAAGTTTCAGCCATGATTTAGGTCATTAGGAAAAGATCATTTAAAAGTCTCCCTGCTGCCTATATAAGAAAGGGATTTATCTTCTGCCCCACCCCCATCAAAATTTAGAGAAAGAAGGACTCCTTTTTTTTTTCACCAAACATTTGTTAGCTGAATTTATTTTTATTTTAACGGTGCTGGTTTTTATTTTACCTTGATTGTAATTGTATTATTTTTATGTTTATGTCTATCATTTGCATTTTTAGTTGCTATAAATCACCTTGCTGTATAAAGTGAAATATAGGATATAAAATCAACAATAATTAAAAACATTTCCTCCTTTGCTGTGGGCCCTGACTATAAATGTGGTTGGGATGATTGGCAAGTGGTTGCCTTTTAACAGAAATAGGACCTTCACAAGAGGGATTTTCTTTAGGACCTAGCAGTGGCAGATGTGATTAACTTTCCTCTTCATGCTTGCTTTGATTTTGATTATCATCAGCCGCTCCAAATAAAAGGTATTTGTATGTTTGAAACCTGCATGTCAATTCAAAGACTCATTAACAATATGTACAGTGGGGTAGTACAGTACAGTTGCTTTGGAATATCTTATTAAAGCAGTTACATCTCTTGCCAGGATTTTATGGCTGTAAATAATTATGTAACAAGTCATATTCTGATCACATCTGGGGGGCAGTATACCAGTAGTTGGGTGAGCTGTTTGCCTTATTGTGTTAAAACTAAATAATTCTTCACTGCTCTAGGAAGCATCAATAATATAGCATCTCCGCATTGGCAAGATTTTTCCTTCCAACTCCCTGCCTCCACGGGACCCCTAAATCTGCTTTCAGCGGTGTCCCAGTTTTCCAGAACAGATTTGGAAGTCAAGCAAGGAGCTATAGATAGATGATGCTTCATTCCACCAAAAGGGTCCATTACATTGGAGGTAGAAGCCAACCCACACGAGTGAAGCAGTTCAGGAGTAATTTTCAGTAGGAAAACAGTACAGCAAAAATATAAAAACAAAACCCTGATCTGGATTCTCCATCCCTCCCTAGGTGACTATTGTAAGAGGGGGAAACAAAAGAGGACAAAAGAAGGCAAACCCAAATCGCCACATAGATACAACGATGCTGAACCAAGCTTTCTGTCTGCACTTTGCCCACAGCTATGCAGATATTCAGGTCAAGATGTAAATCTGCTTGTGTTGCTATTTATGAAGTCATGTTCCCTTTGGTTAAACACTGACTTGGATTCCGTCCTATTCCAATTTGCATGCTAGTTTTTTTTTTTTACCAGATGTAAATTATGAACTAAGCTCTTATTTTGGTAACAAAGTGCACACCACAGGCTTTAGATATGTATTGGTTTATTACTGTGTTATATCTTGGCACCAACATTAAATCCATTGATTCAATGGATTTTTTTCCCAAACAGCATAGATAGAATTTATCTTTCATTCTAAGGTTGGCAGCTGTCCATGTTTTCCTGGCTGTATGCCAGTGCAAGCTAATAGGATGAATCCCACTGTTCAGCCGCCTTGGATTTTGTAAATTCCTTCCTAAAATATATATTTCAAGAGCTATAAATTCAATTATGTCAATAAGTTTGAAAACAGACTCGGTACAAAATAAAGCATTTCAGGATTCTTTTTGATTAAATATGTTATGCATGTTTCCATGGATTATATAAAAGAAAAATGTCTATTTGAAATAGATATCACATTTTTCACTATATCTAGCACAGTCGTGTGTACCACATTTTAGAATACCTGTATGATTTTTATTAACCTCTTTTGCATTGTTAGGAACAAGTCATTTATTTTTTGTCTCCGTGTATGTTGCAGGTAGCCAGATGCCATCACAGACTCCTGGTACCCAATCAGAATCTAGCTCCCATCCTGCCTTGAGCCAATCCCCAATGCCACAGGATCGAGGTTTGTGTTGAAAAATAATAACTATGGAGCATAACAAAATAAAGAAGAGAAGAGCAAAATTTGATGATCTGCCTATTAGAACGAGGAAATTCTATGTAAACTTTTCTCACCAAGAACAATTTCCCAAGGGAAGAGTAAATTAAAAAAGATTATCTACAAGATTCTTTAAAAGACCTTAATGTTCTGAAAACATTCTGTATCAGAAGATCTTAGTAGAATGGCATTTTAAAATCTGGTTTATAGGAAACATTATTTATAAATATCTGACTTAGACTGTAGTCTCTGTGGGATAAAAATGTTAGCTCATTTTCAAACAGGGGTTCCCATAGTTTTCAAAGTGTGGATGTATTGTTATGATTTTGGACATTGGTGATTAAATATATTTTCTTTAAAAAGAGTGGGAATGGAGCTAACAGGCTAGAAATGAATATTCTTGCTTTTCTCTTCTCAAAAAGTGCAAATGTTATATTTTGTCAAATTTCAAATACACCAGGAATAATCTTTTCTGAATAAGGATTCTAAATACTTATTTTTCTGAATAAGCAAATTATGATCTTGCTGTACTGTCTCATTGTGGAGTGGAGTGTATGTGCGTGGGAAGGATGAGTGATGAAATCTGCAAGTGTATGACAAAAATACAGAATCTCAGCAGGGTCATCCAAGAAGCCCAGACAGAGTAAGCAGTACCTATATTGGACAGCAGCAATATAGGAAGATGCTGGAGGCAAAAGATCTCTTTAGTGACAGAAGCAAAGGCAGTGTGTGGGTGAAGGCAGTAGTAAAACACTATTTTATCAAAAAAATCATATGGATAGGAAATACCAAATCACTGACAGTGCAGTGCTGCTCATGTCAGATAACACTCAACATGCTACTGGGGAAGAGCTCAGGCTCTCTTGGAGTAATAAGCATTGGATATTTTCAATCAGAAGATTGCATTCTTTACTACTCTTGAAAAACAAAGAAGGGACAGTGTTGCTTTTATAGTTAAAAAGACTACAGTGAGAACAGTACTTGGCTACATTGCAATCAGTGACCAAATAATATTGATTAGACTTAATAGAGAAGTGTATCCATCAACTACTGATGCATATGAAAAGGAGGCTTATGAGTTTTATGATCAAGTTCAATTTCAAATCAGCAGAAAATGGAAGCAAGGTGTGATACTTGTGATTGGAGATTGGAATGCCAAAGTTGGAAACATTAAGGAAGAAAATGTAGTTTGACTGTATTACCTAGGAAGTGGAAATGAAGCAGAACAACAATTTCTGCCGATCTAATGGTTTTTTTTGTCATTGCCAGTGCAGTTTTCCAACAACCAAAATGAATACTACATACTGTATATGAATAGCAGCAGAAGGAGTACACAAAAGTCAAATTGGCTACATTATTGATAGGAGAAGGTGAAAGAACTCATTTGTAACCATAAAAATGTGAAAGGGCTGACTGTAAAAGAGATAATGAATTGCTTTTTTTTTGTTTTTGATGTGCAAGTTCTAAATTAAGCTAAAGAAGAATGTCAACCAGTTTCCAGTATATCATCTTGAACATGCAGCCACCATTTCCAGGGAAAACATCAGATATTTCTTTGAAGTCCTAAACTTTATTGACACACAGCCAGAGGAACTGTGGAATGAACTTAAGGATGTTGTTATGGATGAATGAGAAAGGAAACTGACAAAAATCAAGAAATAAAAAACAGCAAATTGGATCTTAGAACAAGCTATGAAAGAGAATAGAAGCTAAAGCCAAGAATGACAAAGATTAAAGAATTTCAGAGAGTTGAAACAAGAAGCAGAATGATAACAATATTAGTAAAGACATTGACGATGGAAACAAAGGGAAATAAGAAAATTCTTCCGCCCAAAATCTCCAAATTCAGAAGGAAGTTCCAACCTTGAATTGGTATTCTAAAGGATGTTAATGGATAGATAGTGATTGATTCTAAGAAAAACAAAAATGGAAGTATAATAGTGAAATTCTATACAGTAGATACATTAGTATTGAAAACAATTCAGAAGATATTCCTGACAAGAACTTCTAGAATTACAGGTGAAACTCAAAAAATTAGAATATCGTGCAAATATCAGTAATGCAACTTAAAAGGTGAAACTAATATATGAAATAGGCTCATTACATGCAAAGCAAGATAGTTCAAGCCGTGATTTGTCATAATTGTGATGATTATGGCTTATAGCTCATGAAAACCCCAAATCCACAATCTCAGAAAATTAAAATAAGACATGCAATCAATGAAACAAGGATTGTACATAGAACAATATCGGACCTCTGAAAAGTATAAGCATGCATATGTACTCAGTACTTGGTTTGGGCCCCTTTTGCAGCAATTACTGCCTCAGTGTGGCGTGGCATGGAAGCTATCAGCCTGTGGCACTGCTGAGGTGTTATGGAAGACCAGGATGCTTCAATAGTGGCCTTCAGCTCTTCTGCATTGTTCAGTCTCATGTCTCTCATCTTTCTCTTGGCAATGCCCCATAGATTCTCTATGGGGTTCAGGTCAGGTGAGTTTGCTGGCCAATCAAGCACAGTAATCCCACGGTCATTGAACCAGGTTTTGGTGCTTTTGGCAGTGTGGGCAGGTGTCAAATGAAGTCAGCATCCCCATAAAGCTCGTCTGTGGAAGGAAGCATGAAGTGCTCCAAAATCTCCTGGTAGACAGCTGCATTGACTCTGTCCTTAATGAAGCACAGTGGACCAACACCAGCAGATGACATGGCTCCCCAAATCAACACAGACTGTGGAAACTTCACCCTGGACTTCAAGCATCTTGCAGTGTGTGCCTCTCCATTCTTCCTCCATACTCTGGCTCCTTGGTTTCCAAATGAGATGCAAAAGTTGCTCTCATCAGAAAAGAAGACTCTGGACCACTGAGCAACAGACCACATCTGTTTTTCTTTAGCCCAGGTAAGTCGCTTCTGATGTTCTTTGTTGTTCAGGAGCTGCTTGACAAGAGGAATATGACATTTGAAGCCCATGTCCAGGATCCGTCTATGTGTGGTGGCTCTTGATGCACTGATTCCAGCCTCAGTCCACTCCTTGTGAAAGTCCCCAACACTTTTGAATGGCCTTTTCCTGACAATCCTCTCCAGGCTGCAGTCATCCCTGCTGCTTGTGCACCTTTTTCTTCCACACTTTTCCTTTCCACATAACTTTCTATTAATGTGCTTTGATACAGCACTTTGGGAACATCCAACTTCTTTTGCAATTACCTTTTGAGGCTTTCCTCCTTATGGAGGGTGTCAATGATGGTTTTCTGCACAACTGTCAGGTCAGCAGTCTTTCCCATGATTGTGATTCCTACTGAACCAGACTGAGAGACCATTTAAAGGCTCAGGAACCCTTTGCAGGTGTTATGGCTTAATTAGCTGATTAGAGTGGGACACTTTGAGCCTAGAATATTGCACCTTTTCACAATATTCTAATTTTCTGAGATTGTGGATTTGGGGTTTTCATGTGCTGTAAGCCATAATCATCACAATTATGGCAAATCATGGCTTGAACTATCTTGCTTTGCATGTGATGAGTCTATCTCATATATTAGTTTCACCTTTTAAGTTACTGAAATAAATGAACTTTTGCACGATATTCTAATTTTTCGAGTTTCACCTGTACAAGGTGAAGTTAGGTCAGCACTTTGATCAATGCCAAATTGGAAGGCTAGAGATATTTATGGAATATCTGCAGAAGGTAACGAAAGAAGAACCTGCAATTTTTTTTAACCAATTATGCCAGAAATCAGAAAAACAAAACAGTGATTGACAGATAGGAAGAAGTCAGTATATGTACTTGTTGGGAAACAACCAATCTGGCAGGGAAGGGGAATCAAGTGCAGACTAGCCTAGGATCACTGCACAACCACAAAAAAGGCTAGGTCTGACTCCCTCCCAAGTTCCTTTCTATCTACCTAATTATTCCCAGGAATAGGCTGCCAGACTGGGGAGATTCCTGTATTTTAGGCAGAACCTAATAAGGTAGTTAGCTTGAACTCTGCACATGTGAGTCTGGTTGTTTACACATGCTAATACTGTACCAATATCAAACAAAGACTTAACGGAATGCGCAAACTATTGTAAAATATCTTTAAATAATCCGTAAACTGAGGTGCAAATGGTTCCTGTAGTCTGCAGTTTTTCCGGAAATCTGTTCATACTCCCAAACCATTTGAATGAATGGATTTCCAGAAAAATGCAGACTACAGGAACCATGTGCACCTCAGTTTGAGATGTAGACAACACAGACTCATCCTAACAGCCTGCACCCGTCTTCAATAGTGAAGGGACACAGGGCAGAAAACATCCTGCAGCCAAGAAGACTCCACACTAATTTGCACTACTCAGGTGACCTTGAGGACAAGATAAACCTCCAAGTGGCCTCAACTACTCTCTAAAAGAATGCAAATGACCAGCTGTCTGCAAGGAATATAAATCCTTCCATTCCCCAACTATCCTGTCAGAACTGAAGAAGCTTCTTGGATGAGAAATGAAACATCTTCATAGAAAAAAAAAGAAAGTCCAATTGCCTCCAGAAAAAGCGCCTTTGGGACAACCATGACCTGGATGATTGAGAATCTCCATAGGCCAAGGAATATGATTACATTATTTCTGATGCCGACCAAATAATTCAGAAAGCCAAAGAATGCAAAACAACAAAATCAATGTGTTTCATTTATTACAGAGAGACTTGTTGATTATGTCAATCATGTCAAGGTGTACTTAGGAAAATGGGAATCCCAAAATATCTCATTGCCCTCATGCAAAAATATACATGGATCAGGAAGCTGCAATCCAGCAAAACACGGTGAACCAGAATAGTTCCAGATTGGCAAACCAGTGAGACAAGGTTGTTTACTCTGTTTATGCAAGTTATATGTAGCATATATATTGAGGAAAGCTGAGTTGGAAAAAGATAATCATGGTTTTAAGGCAAAAAAAATAACCATCAATAACCTCTGCTATTCTGATGACATTACTCTGATAACTGAAAATGCAATTGATGTGTGTTTCCATGATTGTTTCATTGTATGTGAACAAAGTCTTTGCCATCCTCTTATGATTCACTGGAAAGAATCAAACAGTTTTGAGCCCAAGTTTGTGCCCATTAGAACAAGTTTGAAAATTATACCCAAAATCAAGTTGTCAGTTTGCCTATCACAACCTGAAAAATCCCAAGTACCTGTGCAAGAAGCTCCAAGCCCACTGCCTGCTAATTATTATTTTGTATTCTACTGGTATATTTGTGGCCACTTAAACTAGGGCAGAGAACTATGTCAGCCTTAATGCAGGGAGGAGGTGGTGGAGATTTGCATAGTGGTAGATCCTGTACTCCATGATCCCTCATGATGTGCTTTTCTCTATTTTGGGGATGCTTCTAGCTGAAAATATTGATTGAACATCAGCATCTTCACTGACTGACAGCCTGATGAACTGCAGTAGAGAATAGCATCCAACTCTGGAGTTGCAGAGCCACACAGAAATGCTGTTTTTATGAATAATTTATCATAACCTACACTTCGAAAAGTTAAACCTTAATCTTCAAATTGCTCTTCTGGCACAATGTTTACTGCCATTTTGTTTCCAGTGCATTATCCTGATGTTTGTCTTCGAGAGCTGGCTTTTTTATTCAGAATATTTATTGAATCCCTTTCCATGCTATGGCTGATCTTTTGTGACCTGTTTAAAATGCCCATTTGTTTCATGCCACAAAAACAACATTTGTAACCAGTGAAGTTACATTGATTTTGCCAACACATTTCTCCAAAGCTTTTGTTAGTTCTGAGCATTGTGCACATAAATATGTCTGGGTTCCTTTTTGTGCCCTACCATTGATTAGAGACCTCTTTGAAATGGAAAACTTGCTTGATCCGTTTTCTACTGAACTTAGAAAAATGAGGGAAAGTACCAGTATGGTATTCAAAGGAAAGCTGTTTGTCATTCACTGACTCAAGTAGAAAATCTTTCCTGTTGAAAATACCTAAACTGCAGGCATCTGTAGCAGTTGTTTAAACACTTCACTTACTGATCCAAACGTTTCCAACTGAAAATATGAAAGGACCCTCCAATTTCTGGCAGTGTTTGGGTTCCTTCTAGCAAATGTGCCATATTTTCCTTCCACGTTGAAATAATGAATAAAAGAGCACTAATGCATTTATTTAAAATATCTCAGTGCTCTGCAGTACACTGTTAATTGAGCAGTTTATGAGATTTGCTTTGCTGCTGTCAGCATTCTTGGCATAGCCAACATATGACTAACCCCAAATCTTCTCACTTTTAAGAAAGCCATTAAGGACTGACTCTGACCCAGACATTAGGGATCAATTGAGTACGAGTCCCCCTTTGATTGTTTTGTCATGTACTAATTGCCATGGTATATTTTGTATTTATGTATTGTATGGTATATGAGGGTATTTTCCCTTTTTATTTATTGTTTTTATGCTGTACACCACTCAGAATTACATCATTTGAGCTGGGAAGTCCTATAAATCTTGAAAATAAATAGAAAATAAATCAGAAACATTAGCAAACATTTAAATCACAATTATTTTTAACCCAAGGAATCTAATTTTATGTTGTTATTTTCAGTTGAATAGTTCATGTTTCTAGGCTTAAAAATAACTATCACATTCTAACAGTGCTTCACCACAAATATTTTGTGTTGTGCTGTTTATATATGTGTGTGTGTGTGTGATACAGATGCTGCCTGCACTTGATCAGTAAGAAATTTGGTTATTTCAGAATTCCCTTTGCTGCCCATCACCACTGCAGTATTTATAGGAATTCATCTCTGGGAAGTAAAGATTGAGCAGCATTATCAAAGTAGATCAGTCCTGGGGCTACCAAATGAGAGAAGCAGACATTAGGTTTTTGCAAAGGCTTAGATTTCTCTGTAGCTCTTTGCTGACATCTGATGTTTATCCTAATTAGTACATTGGGGGGTGGGATTTCTGCCATGCTTACCTGCATCCTGCTTCTGCCTACCGGCCTGATTTCACTCATTCTGCAACCTAGGCAATTCTTCGCTTAGTCTTTGGACTCAGGCCAGTCCTCCGGTAGACCACAAATGCTTTCTTTGCTTTTTAAGACTGAAGGCCCAGCTGGGCCACCCAAAGCATGCAGTGCTAAGATAGCTGCTATTCTCTATCCCTGACGGAATTTAGAGGAAGTTTGATACAGCGCAGCAAAAACACATGTGTCTTTTCTCCCATTTACACCTTTTCAGGCTGTCACCCTGCTGAAGGTGAAGAGCTGTGGTCCATTAAAAATGAGTCTGGTTTCCCCCAATAGGAATCACATTAGACCTCAGCAGAAGCAGAGGCTATATCAGCCTTAAACACAAAGGGAAGGGCAAAGCAAGAAAGGAGAGTAAAATGAATTGCTAACTGCTCTATTATTGCTAGGTTAGAGTTTAAAGGTTACTTCAAAATGTTTGCAGAGAAAGAAATTTGGGGGAAGTGATTTGTGACTTGAACTACTGGAGAATTGGGGAGGGGTCACATTTTCTTATATCTATATTAAAGTTAGCATACATCGTTTAAAAGTCATAATGACAGTGTGATGAAATAAATGTTTAAAATAATGATATAAGTATTCCTTAACTTATGACCTGGTCATTTAACTTTTTGAAAAGCTACTTATGATCTGTCCTCGAAGTTTTGCCCCCTTCAGTGATTACATTTTGGATCTTGGCAACTGGCTAACATTTATGACTGGTTGTAGTGTCCCATGGTCACATGACCATGATTTGCAATGTTGTTGGCTGGTTTCTGTCAAACAACACCCATTCATAAGAATAGAATAACTTAACATAGTAATAAAATATAAGGGAATCTTCTACGTCAGGGGTGTCAAACTTGGAGTGTCACATGACACATTGGAACTCCCCCCCCTTTGCTAACCCAGGCATGGGCGTGGCCAGCACATGATGAATCCAGCCCACAGGCCACAAGTTTGACAGCCCCGGTCTAAGTAATTCTCTTAAACCAACTCCATTGGGATGGTGGTGTAACATGTGTTCTAGTGCTCCATGATCCGTACTTGCTTTCAGTACTGTCAACAACTATCCTTCTGTACCAGCTGTGGGGATTAGCAGTGAGAGGCACTGGGTTCATATCCTTCTTAAGTAGTCAATTCCAATTGGTGTTGAGAAGGGGACAGGAAAGATGCTATCTGCAGCCCCTCATATTTAGGCTGCCTTAGAGTTCAATACTTTCCCCTATCCTGTTTAACATCAACATGAAACTACTGGGTGAGATTATCCACCATTCTGAGGTTCAGGAACATTAGTGTGCCAGTAATACCCAGCTTTATATCTCAACCCCAAGCTACATCAGTGATGCTGTCTGTATTAACCCAGTGTCAACAGGCTGTTCAGATCTGGATGGGTGGGAAAGACTTCAGCTCAATCCTGAGTAGCTGTAGCCATATGGCGTTGACCTTACCAGGTCAGGAATGTTACCATTGTTGATCTTGAAGGGAGATGCTCTTCCCCACTCAAGACTTGGTGGTCTTTTTACAGTTACTGCTAAAAGAGCAGTTGGCAGCTATGATCAGGAAAACCTCTGCTTAGGAGGTTCACCTAGTCTGCCAGTTGTGCAGTTTTCTCAAACTGGAGGCCTTTCAGACAGGTACCAATGCCTTGACTACCTCACAATTGGATTATTGTAATGCACTTTTTATGGGACTGCCCTCAAAGCTACATCTGGTTCAAAATGCAGTGGTGCAAGTAGTAATGGGTAACTGTCTACCTATATGTTACCATTGCTGTGTGAGTTGCATTGGTTACCAATTGGCTTCTAAGTCTAATTCAAGATGCTGATTATTACTGTACCTATAAAGTCCTGTATTGCACAGGGCCTGGATATCTGAGGGACTGATTGTCTCCAAGAGTTTTTGGTCACCTAGTACATTCTGGCAGAGTGGTGGGTGTGCTTCAGATTCCTTCTATTAAACATCATCTTGTAGGACCAAGTATATATGCCTTATTTGTCACAACACCCACCCTCTGGAATAGCATCCCAGAGATAAGGACAGTTCCCCATTTCCTAGGCTAGGGGATAATGTATTTTTATTTAAGTTTTGCTATTTTGTTTGATCTGTGTTGTTTCTATATTGTTTTAATCTGGGTTGTCTATGCGGAGTTACGTTTTATCTGTTTTACGGATTTGTTTGGTTTTGTACTATGCTCAGAATCCATTGGAATTAAAAAGGGCCTTGGTGGTGCAGGCTGTTAAATGCCTAGCACTTAGCTCCAGCTGCCTGCAATTAGTGCAGGCTTGAATGCCACCAGGTTCAAGGTTGACTCAGCCTTCCATCCTCTCAGGGTAGGTAAATTGAGGACCCAAGATTGTTGGGGGCAATAAGCTGACTTTGTAAAAATGCCGCTTAGTAATAAGCAGGCATATACAATTGAATGAAGGCTATTGTTGAGCGCATTGGGTTGCGCTCCAAAGATTGTAAGCCACCCTGAGTCTCCGGAGAAGGACAGCATATAAATGTGAATTTTTAAAAAAGCAGCTATAATAACTTTAAACAATAAATTAAATAAAGAAAACTATACACACACACACACACACACACAGACATATGCAAGGTAAATGGACACAAATGAGGGCTTAAATTATGAATCTTTTGTTTTGGATTCTAGATATTACCAGAATATAAAATAGTTAAATATTCTTTCAATTTTTGTACAGGTTAAAAGAGGTAATTTCCCAATTCGAATAAAATATAAAACTGATGTTTTATTAAAGGATTATTGAAAAGTGATTAACTATATCCCTATATTGTTAGAGAACTCCCGCAAAACCCATTTGTTTGGCACCCTTGGTGCTCTTCTTGGTTTGAAATAAGTATGCCCTGTTTCAACATGCTTGGATTAAAATAGTACATAAGCAACAGCTAAAAATACAGAATCTAATGCAAACATTAAATGGTCTCATGCTGTTACTCTGGCATACATTTTCATGAAGAGGGTGCTTTATAAGCCTATATTTATTAAGGAAAATATATATGGGTCAGGATTAATTAAAAAAAACTTTTAATTGTTTTCTCTTTATAATTTTCACAGCAGTACATGGTTAAATATTCATGATAATGTTGATGATACGCTAAAGGTCTGGAGTTTTCAAAATCAACACAGGTTATTTAACCCTTTTCATCTGATGCATCATCAGAGATTTTCCTCAGAAAATCCCAGAGCTCTGGGATAATTAGAAGAAAGTAATGGGGATTTAATTAGTCCTTGAGATGCGCTAAAATAGTACTACTGAGAACCTTCCCCCCCCACTTTCTTTGGACATGGAATGCAAGTAGATCTGATGCCATTTCAGATGCTGTGATACGCTGGAAAATGTATTCCATAGCTGGAGGCAGTTTCATAGCACCATTCTGTGCCTGACAGATCTGCACGGAAGGTACCCATCATGACAGTTTCTGACAAATACTCACATTCACCATCCTTTGCCAAGAGCCCATTTTACATTCTTTTTCCTCTGGGGGTCTTTCTTTTTTCCTTCCCCTCATTTATGTTCTGTATGTTAGTGTTTCATCTTGGGTTTTTTTCCCATGGTTTTTTTCACGGGGGAAGGGCAGGAAGGAAAGGGGTCTATAAGCATGTTTGGGAGGGGGAAGCGGATTGCAAAGAATCGCAGTGGGTAACAAATTGGTGCTGCCAGGGGAAACCTTTGACACACCTGTATGTAAGCATTATCTCAAAATCAAGCTCTTACTTAATTTTAGATCTTCAAAGACATGCTATTTATTAAGAGCTGCAATGTAGTAAATTTCAGTGGAGTGGAGATTATTATCCAGGAGGAAGCAAAAACAGAAAGGATGCACTCTGGCATTTTGATGTTTTTATGGTTGGGTTTTTATTTTTTGGATGTACAATAACAAACAATTTCTGTTGCTTCATGTTCTTGATTTACTTACTCCTTTTCATATACTTCTATTATCTACAGTATATCCTGTTACTTCCTCATCTATTTATTTTCATTTAATGCAACATAAATAAATTTATCTATATGGAAGTCATGTGTACAATTTAGGGATTTTTTTCTCTCACATTTCCCACTCAGATTCCATCATCATTTAGCACTGACATTTGATAAAAAGTCTCTTTTTCCTGACATCTGTTTGCCATTTCTAAGTCAGATGCAAAGGAATAAAAATCCTAATCAAACGGCAATTCAGAAAGCACTTTCCAGTAGGACTTGTTTTGATCATAAAAGGATATTCTATCCTGTTTTCTTCTGAGGAGGATTTACAACTGATCTACTGCATAATAAATCTATTCACACTGTTATTTTGTATTTTTATACAGTTACTTTCTGGTTTTACGTTCTTTCAGGGGGGGCAGGGGTTAAAATCCAAAGCAGAAGTACAGTAACATGAAAATCATTTTAAACTTTGCTTTTAAATCTGGTTGGTTTGAAAGGTCTCCAGTAAGGTTCCCAATTTGCTGACACTATGCAAAATTCAACTTTGCTTGCTTCTTTTTTTGGTTTATTTGAACAGGGAAAGGAGCAAAGTAATTATATGCAAATGTATGCAATATATCTTTGCTTACCACTAATCTGCTATGAGAAAGAAGCAATTTCCACTATATAGATGTTACCCAAATGCTCTAGATGCATATAATCATTTTGTGCAATTGAAGTTTCTAAAGATTATTAATTCAGCAGTTTTGGGGCAACTAGGAAAAAGGCCCTGTTTTTTTAATCAAATGTTCCCCTCTGAGAAGCGAAGTGGTTTCTTAAGTAGGTTGATAAATCAGAAGACAATCTATATAAATATAATCTCTTCTCTATAACTGTTCTCAGACTATACAAAGTACCTCTACTAATGGGGTTTTATAGGGTCTGGGAGAATTTATTTGAAATCCTTTATAAAACTTAAGGAGCTCTCAAGAGCAAGATCACATGTAGTAAATTAGAATATTTGGAGAAGAGTAGAATAAATGCTTCCCCTCACAAAATCAAGGGAGATGAGGATAGTCATCATGATCAATATTGTAAAGCAGTTGTATTCTGGTAGTGTCTTCCAGTTTAATTTCGATTCTTAACCCCTCAAGGATTTAGAAGCATGGTATTGGGAATTCATTCACTTGTTTAGGGTGTCACCATGCTCATTTTTGATCTGATTACACCCAATGTTTGTCAAGGACAAAAGCTTTCTTTTGCTGTTGCCATTTTTAAAAGAGATGTCAGAGTACCAAACTAGCTATATTCTTGGATAATCTCAGTGCCACTTTCAGCACCTGATAGGTGTCAGCTTCAAGTCCTCAAACAACTTCATCTGATTAATTGATTGCTAATTGTTTAATTGCTAAATGCATAGCAAAAAAAGCTTATACGCAGAAAGAAATGAATGGGCAGAGGTATGTAAAGATAAAAGGCAGCATTTTCATCAACTGCTTGGAGGAAGAAGACAAGTTTAAACTAAATCGTATCGACAGAATAAAAAACTAAAGTCAAATCTCTAGGCAAAAAATGTAACAGCTGGGCTGTTTCCTTAGATAAATCTTTTCATTTCCCCACAGATGAATTTGTTTACTTCAGCTGAAACAATATTTTTGTTCTTGTTGTTTAGAAAGGGGAATAACTTGCTTATATTCTGCTTTAGTACAATTGCTAACAATAAGTCATCTCAATGGAAAACTTCTTATATTTTTATTAGGTAGCCTCACCCCCAGACTTTAATGGGAAACAAATCAGAATCATTCTTTGTTGAAAAATGTGTATGTTTATATGTGTTTCTTATCAGTTTGTTGGTCTTGTTGAGCTTTTTGTACTCAGGATAATTTTTTTTCAAAAAGTGCCACTGTGAAACTGTAACTTAGTATTATAGCACACAATTTGTTTTCAAAGGTTTCCCAATTCATGCCCAGATCTTTTCTAAAGTAGAGTTTGGGGAAAACCTCTGTCAAAAATTCTGAAGAGCTGCTATTAGTTAATGTAAATAATTCTAAGGTGATCTGAGTTGACATAAGGCAGATAATTGGCTTATGTGTTCCAGAAAACATGGCTTCTTTTGATGCTTTGCTCATTTCCTTAAATTTGATGAGTTCATCTTCATAGTTCCTACTAACACTGGACATATCTGAAGATTCTCAGGTGATGTCCCTCACACTGAAAAGTCTTAGAATTTTTTTTGTATTCTAACTACATTCCAGAGCCTAGTAGATCCTATGGTTTTCTCAGTGCTTTTGGGTGAAGGGGGGGTAGGAGTTCCAAACTGTTACTCTAGGAAATGAGCTCATCTTGTATACATTTCAGTGCTGTCTAGGTAGATTTAATAATTATTCACGAATACAAAATGTTATTTTTCCTTGTCAGCCACTTTCAAAATTACTATTCAGAATTCTTATCACATACTCCCAACTGAGTTCTTTGGCAATGCAAGTGGAAGCCCTCATTTTTCACATGATTTTTCTCCCCTGGGTTTCTCAGTATGTTCAAAGCATACTCAGAGCTGATCTTTATTTAAATCTGTTTGTGACATAGCTAGATTTTATCTTTTAACTTATCCTTCCTCTCTTCCAGAAACTTTTATATTCCTTCCTTTCTTCTTCCTTCCTTGCATTCTTACCCTTTTCTGTCTTTATGATGAATCCTTGCATTTCGCTCTTACTCTCTGGTTCCCAAGATTAGTTGTGCATTCAAATTACTGCCAGCAAGCAGCCTGCTAATTCAATTGCTTTGAACCTGTCTTGTCCATTAATCCATCTTCATTTTGAATTCAGAATAAATATCTCTCTCATTCAACTTACTGTCTTTCTGGATAGGCAGAAACAAATGTGGCACTGTTAATGATTATTTAGAGGAGCCAAGAATCTCTCTGCCATCTTAGCTAGGAGGCACTGAGGAAGCCGAGAAATACAGTCAAATTCCTGACTGCCCAAAGTCAGCAAAATTTTCTTTACCCTGAATGAGTTTTGGTTTAGGAGGGAACCAGAGACCATTCTTTCCATTTCATAGATATTGTTTATTTGTTTGCTTGTTTGTTCAATTTATAAGTCACTTCAATTTTCCAAACAATTCCACACAACTCTCTGGCAAATTATTAAACAATTTACATTGCATTTTAGTTTTGATTGACTGTTTTCAGTTACCTTTATCTGTAGATTCACTATTCTTTGTAGCAGAGGTGTCAAACTCACGTCATCATGGCAGCATCACGTGACATATCGGGTCTTTTTCCCCGCTTCGCTATACCAGGTGTGGGCGTGGTCAGCGCATGACTCATCTGGCCCACAGGCCCTGCTTTGTAGGTTAGGGAGATCCTAGCAAGGAAGCATCCATTCATCCTTCTCTAGCATAGTTGCTAGGAAGTTGGAAGATATTCAAACTGACTTCTTGCCCCTTTGGTTTTCTAGAAATAATATTTCAGTTTGTCTTGTTGATCATGACAATGTGTCTAGACCAGGTAGACAGCACTGTAATAAAGCTGATACAACCTAAAACTCTGTAACATGGGCATTGACATCACAACAGTCAGCACATAGTTCAGCTACTGTAGGTATTATCATGTGTACAATGAAATGCCATATTTCTTTGGAGTAGGCTCTGAATAGAGAAAGTTGTCAATTTGGAAAGATAAATTATCTTCTGTTTCTAATTATAAATAGAGAAGCAATCATAATTGGAAACAGAAAGAAGATGTTGTTTCTTGAATATCATGAAGGGAAGCATGCAGTGGAGTACCCCAAGGCTCTGTCTTAGGCACAGGACGCTTCAAAAATCTTCATAAATGATTTAGGTGAGGGGCTAGAAGGGGAGCTCATCAAATTTGCAGACAACATCAAGCTGGGCAGAATTCCCAACATCTTAGAAGACAGACTCAGGATTCAGAAGGACCTTGACAGATTTGAGCCTTAGACCCCATCCAACAAGATGCAATTCAGTGGTGAGAAAAATAAAGTCCTGCACCTAGGCAAGATAAATCAAATGAACAGGTATAGAATAGGTGATGCCCGGCTCCACAGTAGAAATTTGGAAAGGGATCTAGGACTGCCAATGCAGTCCTAGGATGCATCAACTGAGGGATAGTATCAAGATCACAAGAAGTGATAATATATTGCACTAGTGAGTCCACACTTGGAATACTGCATCCAGCTATGATCACCATGATACAAAAAAGATGATGAGGTCTTACAAAGAATACAAAGAAAAGCAATAGAGATAATAAGGGGTCTCAAGGCTAAACTGAAAGAGAAGAATTGGGGTGGCTTGATAGCTGTCTTCCAGTACTTGAGGGAGTGTCATAGAGAAGTGGGGGTTGACCATTCTCCAAAACACCTGAGGGCAGGATAAGAAGTAACTAATGGAGGATCATTAAAGAGAGATCCAACCTAGAACTAAAGAGAGATTTCCTGACAGTGAGAACGTCAATCAATGAAATTGCTCGTCTCCAAGAGTTGCGGGTGTTCCATCACTGGAGATTGGACAACCATTTGCTTCAGTAGGGAGTTGAACTAGAAGACCTCCCAACTGCATTATGCTGTATTTTATGTTCTAAAAATCCTAGAAAAGTAGCAAGTAGACGTCCTATAAAACCAGTGGCCTTTGGAATTGATAAAGTATAGTCATTTTAGGTTTGATTTAGATTAGAAACTCTTCAGCAATACAATGGTATTGCTAATTTTTATGGTTTTCTGTAATCATGCCTTAGTCAAGAGCAGTTACAGTTTTCCTGAACATTTGCTAACACTTCGGTAGAGATCAGAAGAAGCTGAAGAAATCATTTCTAACTAAACTCTAAAGTATCACTATGCAGTAAATTGTTGGGGAAAAGGAAGCTGGCATTTTTGTTATCAAAAACAGTTAACTTTTGGATCAGTTTGGCAATCAGTAAATAGGTTAAGGGTCTGCAACTATATGCTACTTGTGGGGTGTTTTTTTTTAGTATAAATTCCTTTGTGCATTGCTTTACAGTTTACTTGACATCATTAAGCAAGATTTGTATGAGGAAAATTTGGATTTTTCTTCCCAAACTACCATCTGGGGGAATCTGTCTAATCCTTCCCACAATTCCAATTTATCAATGATAGATGATATTAATTTTAGGCCTTAGACAGGAAGAAAATAAAAAAGGGGATATACTTAAATATCATTGCTGCTGTATGTAGATGAGGTTTTTGTCCTATCCTAAAGAGAATTGGTTGAGAGATTTAGCCACTTAACTTAACAGCACAGCTGGTGGAACTCCAGGAGGTCTTGGTTAAAGCTTTAGTTGGGTCATTATTTTCTGCCTTCACCAAAGCAATTCAGTTTGTGAAGAGAATGAATAAACAAATAAAGACCAAACACCGAATACAGAATTAAAATAGAAGATTTTAAAATATATAAGCAGTAGAACAAACGTCTCTAGTCTCAACAAATTTGGCATCCTTAACAGCCTTTTCAGTAGAAGACAAATGTGCAAAGATGACAAGCTGTGTGAGAGTTATTTCACCAAAGAAGCGTTTTTAAAGCATCTTTAGTTGAATTTATGCAAAAAGCTGTGTCAGCAAGATGCAAATCTTAGCAATCATTATTTAAATGTTCAGGGTGCCGAACAAAAAGTTTGTTATTGTAGCCCAGTGAATTTTTATCGGTTTACTACTACCCAAAAATGCCCACTAGAACAGCTTGAAGTTTATGTTAGCTAATAAAATTGCTTGCCAAAAATCCTTAATTTCTGTGGCTGCTGTACCAGCAAAAATAAAATAACTGGAAAGCAAAGGTGGAGGAGAGCAGGGGGAGGTGTCAGTAAGGTTGAAAGTGATGAGTCAGGATTTGCATTGACCTGGTTTTTCTTCCCATAGACATTTATAGCCTCATCTTCCCTGATTTTAAAATTCAGAAATTGACATTTTGTGAAATGGTTGATGGTGTACTATTAGGGACTTAATTAAGAGGGCACCTGCCTTCATCTCCCACTGTTTCTTGGATTCTTATGCAGTTGATTTTATAATATACCTTCTACTGTATCTATCCAATGAGACAAGTGCTCTATTAATGCAAATGTTTAAAAAATAGTGTTTTGCTAATGATCTAATCTGTCTTCCATAAATATCATTTAAGGCAACTTATATTCTGAGGAGATAAACTCTTTTGAAAGTTTGTACCGTGTTTCCCCGAAAATAAGACACTGTCTTATATTTTTTTGGCTCCCAAAAACACACTAGGTCTTATTTTCGGGGTAGGTCTTATATATTTATGGTGCCAAATAGTGGGTGTGAGTGTGTGTGGGGGTGTTTAGGTGCACGGTTGCTCCCTGAAAAGTCTTCCTGGAACTGGAGATTTACACTAGGTCTTATTTTGGGGGTAGGTCTTATATTAGGGCAGGTTTAGAAAATAGTGCTAGGTCTTACTTTCGGGGTAGGTCTTATTTTCGGGGAAACATGGTAGCTACAGTATTTCACAACTGGCCAATCCCTCTGAACTAGCTGTTAGAATTGCTTTTTTTCCTGTGATAGTTAAGCTTTCAACATTTAACAAACTTTATGCATCAAAATTCATTATTGTAGAAGCACCCTGTGTTTGTTATCAGTATCTTCTTATTCACCATATTGTTCAGATTTGATTACTGTTAATGTGCATTTAATAATAGTGTGAATGCTAGAATATATTTATCAGCCTCATGTTTGATCTTGTTAGTTCAAAAAGGACTGTCATTATGTGCCAACAGATTCAGTAGTAAATCAAAAATTGTCACTGAAACGTGTAAAATATTATATTTGTAAGGGACTGTGACTGTAGTTGGCGGATCAAAATAGCTTTTTATGTTCAAGTACTTTCTTGCAAATAGTGTTGCTTAGCAAGAAATGTTTATGTGAAATATTAGGACTCTTAATTATTCAGAATGTTTTCACTTCCATTTTCCATGTCTTTCTCATATAGTTTTTCCCCTGTTGTTTTATAAATTTATAAATTCAGACCTCTGGGAACTCTGCTTTATTAGCAGAGCTCTGGGAGAAGTTATATATGAACAACTGATTTAAAACAAAGAGAATGACAAATCTGTGAAATATAACTTTTTATTAGGATTAAAACACAATATTACTGAAACATTAATTAAGATAATCCTGCTTTTGGGCACAATAGTTCTAGTGACTTCTATGACTTTCCTTTCATAGCTTAATTCTCCAAGTGCTCATGTTTTGTTTAAGGCATGTGTGAAAAATAGCTTTCTCAAAGATGGATCAGGATTAAAACTTCTATACTAATGATCTGATGGTGAGCTTTGTCATAGACAGATGATGTTCTGGCTATGCTGTTTAGCATCCACCATTGTATAGGTGTTAGGTAGGAGTTCTGCTGAGTACCAGGCCAATTTATGGAACACAGAGATGGCCCTAACAGTTGGCACTAGTGCACCTAAATACAACTAGTTATAACAGAATTCAAGAGACATCTTTATATACTAGCAAGATGAATGTAATGAAATTACTAAGGAAAGGGCTGTAGTGGAGGAATGTAACATAATCCATAATGTAGAGGGAAATGCAAATGAAGGAATTTTCAGGAAGGATTAAATCAAACATGGAGTTTGATTTATTGTAAGTGGTTTAGCCAAAAAAAGAAACAATACTGGTGACAGCAATTAAACTGGGCAAATTTCTCTACTTCACTTGAGTCTGCAGTGAACAGGGTAGTGATGCTTTTTCACTTTGTATGGCATCTCCATCAAGACATTGGAGGATAGAATCAAGAAATGTTGGAACAATTTTCAGCATGTTTTTCAAATGAAATTGATCAGATTTGCAGCAATTTCATTTCCAGTGTTGAGATAGGTCATAGGATACCTTGACAAGATAACCTTGATAACTGCTTATCCTGTTCATATGGAATGCTTTTCAGTTTTTATTTCTTGAGGACTTTGACAAAATACATGGAGAGCTAAAGGCCACCTTCCAGTTGCTCAGACTTTGTCATTAAATTGGCCAGCTTTTAAGTTGTCCCTGTGGCCATTGAAGGAATTGTTCAGTGTCTCCTTAATTTTTAAAAAGGTCCTGGCTGACTACTCTTAAATAATTATTTTCTTAGATGTGGTGATTGAGAAAGTGGTGGCCATTACTGAGACAGTTTTGGTCACCCTGGTGTAGATTTTGTTAGTATGACCCTGTTAGCTGGGGCACTGATGCTTAGAATCTAAAGGGTGCTGAGACACTGATGCTTAACATCTAAATTATTGGAATAGTGCCTGTCCTCCAGAACGCTTCATGGCCATAGTTTCATCTGTCATGTACATGGAACATTGGATTCGCCTATAAGAAGGCTGTACACTCCCCAAGAAAGTGTGTTTGACTCCTTCTTTCCCTGTATTTGGGAAAGTCACAACAGGATGACATTTTCCTTTATTTCAGTGCTATTGTACTGATGTTGTACGGTTGTACGGTTGTTGGTTTTAAATTTTGATTTCCATTATATTGCCTTTACAGTTATGTTTTATATGTGGTGCTTTTTAAAATTTGTGTAAGTCACATTGAGGATACAGATAAATTGAAAAGAGAAGTATAAATTCAGTAATAAAACCAGTAGTGAGATGGAGACAGCAGACCAAATGTAATTTTTTTCCTACTGACAATGCATCAACTCAGTCATAAGTGATATAAAAATATCTCCAGAATATATTTAATCTGTCAGACCAGAGTGCTTGCGTGCATTGCATTTATTGGGTGATAGATTGAATGAACTCAAATGGCCAAAAGTATTTTCAGAGTTGAGGAGAACTCTCTGTATAATTTTTATGTGGTAAATTACAATATTTGACTAAAATGTAAAATTAATGTTCATATTTCTTAACATTAACCAAAGAACTTTGGATGTTTTTTTGTTTCTAACGCTATATTTAAAGGAGGGATGAACATCATTTTTTGAGCCAGGGTATTCACTGGTCTTATATTCTGATAGGAAGACAAAAGCAGGCCAAACTAGTAGTAGTTGTGACATGATGCAAAGGTCTATTCAAATTCATATGGAGGTAGCAAAACCACGATCTTCTCCATATGAATTGTTAATATATGGTTGAGATTCTCCCTTTAATCATGCCCCAAGCATTCCTGAAACAGATGAATGTTTTTTTGGTAATAACAGCAGGCCGAACTCCCAAAATAGAGAATAGGGCAAAAATGGCACTTTTTTAGTTACAGAGGCAGAAAATGAACAATGGATTCCGGAAGAATTTTAGAAATGTCTATTGTGTCATATTTTGGAAGATTGTCATATTTCTATACAGATTAGAAGGGATTTGCAAAAAGTATGTTTGAGTAATTGCCATTAAGTATAATGAAAATTTCCTGTCTTCTCATCTAATTTTATTTTAATATTTATTAATCACCTTTGTATAACATTGTCTTAGTTGTATAGATGTGATAAAGTCCAAAGTAGCATTACTACTGTAGTTATAATGCCATGTTTAGCTACTTGGGACGCCAAGGTTTAAATGCTTCTATAACTCAAGCTGTAACTCAAATGTCATGAGATACAAAAGAAAGTATTAACAACATTCAGTGTTTACCTTAATTTAAGTTAATGAATATGGAGGTCCCTTATTTTTCTCTCTATCATATCTGCTTAACTTTAGGTTTTATGACAAGCATTCAAAGAAACCCTCAATTGTCACAATATGCATCTCAGCAGACTGGACCTTCTATGTCACCCCATCCTTCACCTGGAGGTCAAATGCATTCTGGAATTGGGAGCTTTCCACAAAGTAATTCAAGTGGTGCTTATGGAACTCAGATGAGCCAGTATGGGCCACAAGGTAAAATAATTAACATTCATCAGTTTTCTACAACTTATTCTATAGAAAAATGTGTTACAGGTAGTCCTCGACTTACAACACTCCATTTAATGACCATTCAGAGTTACAATGGTACTGAAAAAAGTGACTTATGACTGTTTTTCACATGACCATTGTAGCATTCCCATGGTTAAAATTCAGATGCTTGGCAAGCGATTCTTATTTATGATGGTTGCAGTGACTCTGGGATCATGTGAACACCTTTTGTGACCATCTGACCAGCAAAGTCAATGGGGAAGCCAGATTCACTTAACAGCTATGTTACTAACTTAACAGTTGCAGTGATTCACTTAAGAACTGTGGGAACAGACATCATAAAATGGGACAAAATTCACTTAACTGACTCACTTAGCAACAAAAATTTTGGACTCAATTGTTGGCCATAAGTTGAGGAATACCTGTATATACCAAAGATGGTGATCATATCTTTTCTTTTTATACATATTCTAGCTTTTTATTTTTGACCATGTTGGAAAATAATTGTTTAAAACATGCTTAGCTTTTCCATTTTTTCCTTTAAAATCCTAGCAAAATACAATAACATGTATTTTTGAGAATGTCCTTTCATTTTTTTCCTGCAATATCATTATTAAAAGTGCTAGCACAAAGGAATACTAATATGTACTTTCTATCCCAACTTTTGTTTATTAAAAGCTGATTGGAAATACATCAGAATTTGCATATTCTGAGTTAGGGCAAAATGTTTTCCTTTCTCTTTTTTTTTGAAAAGTGACCATAGTTGCAATTGCCTATCTTAATAAAGTCACCTAACATAAGCATCCCTCAGGGGATGGGTAAAGAACAAGTTCACAAGTCTTTCCTCTTTCCTTATTCTTAACTATTGTTTATATGGTCTGATCTAAGATGTAAGAGTAGTTTGGCACAGGTGTTTGGCATTTAACACAGATGTTTTTAGGATCTCACCATCTCCAGTTTGATACTGACTCCCTTACAATCTGCCCTCAGAAGTTACAGTTTCATGCTGTTTGACATTGCCCTGGAATTCTACCATGGTTATTATGGATAATTGTGACACAAATAGCTTGCAGTTGCTCCAACCAATAGATCCAAAAGAGTGACAGGAGTATAACCCAACAGCAGGTTGTGGTCCAGAAACAAAATGCTTCTTTGACAAATAGGGAAACAAAATCAGGTAGAATTAAAACTGCTGTTTCAAATCTCTATACAGTACCATTTTCTCCAAAAGATTTTTTTTGATAAACCATTCCTGTTAATTGTTATGTTAAGATGCAAAATAGTGTTGTGATAAATTCTTACCAATCTTCCACACTCAACAGTACAGGTGAAACTCGAAAAATTAGAATATCGTGCAAAAGTTCATTTATTTCAGTAATGCAACTTAAAAGGTGAAACTAATATATGAGATAGACTCATTACATGCAAAGCAAGATAGTTCAAGCCGTGATTTGCCATGATTGTGATGATTATGGCTTACAGCTCATGAAAACCCCAAATCCACAATCTCAGAAAATTATAATATTGTGAAAAGGTGCAATATTCTAGGCCCAGGGTGTCCCACTCTAATCAGCTAATTAAGCCTTAACACCTGCAAAGGGTTCCTGAGCCTTTAAATGGTCTCTCAGTCTGGTTCAGTAGGAATCACAATCATGGGAAAGACTGCTGACCTGACAGTTGTGCAGAAAACCATCATTGACACCCTCCATAAGGAGGGAAAGCCTCAAAAGGTAATTGCAAAAGAAGTTGGATGTTCCCAAAGTACTTTATCAAAGCACATTAATAGAAAGTTACGTGGAAGGGAAAAGTGTGGAAGAAAAAGATGCACAGGCAGCAGGGATGACCGCAGCCTGGAGAGGATTGTCAGGAAAAGGCCATTCAAAAGTGTTGGGGACTTTCACAAGGAGTGGACTGAGGCTGGAATCAGTACATCAAGAGCCACCACACACAGACGGATCCTGGACATGGGCTTCAAATGTCGTCAGAAGCATCTTACCTGGGCTAAAGAAAAACAGACCTGGTCTGTTGCCCAGTGGTCCAAAGTCCTCTTGTCTGATGAGAGCAACTTTTGCATCTCATTTGGAAACCAAGGACCCAGAATCTGGAGGAAGAATGGAGAGGCACACACTGCAAGATGCTTGAAGTCCAAGGTAAAGTTTCCACAGTCTGTGTTGATTTGGGGAGCCATGTCATCTGCTGGTGTTGGTCCACTGTGCTTCATTAAGGACAGGGTCAACACAGCCGTCTACCAGGAGATTTTGGAGCACTTCATGCTTCCTTCCGCAGACGAGATTTATGGGGATGCTGACTTCGTTTTCCAGCAGGACTTGGCACCTGCCCACACTGCCAAAAGCACCAAAACCTGGCTCAATGACCATGGGATTACTGTGCTTGATTGGCCAGCAAACTCGCCTGACCTGAACCCCATAGAGAATCTATGGGGCATTGTCAAGAGAGAGACATGAGACCGAACAATGCAGAAGAGCTGAAGGCCGCTATTGAAGCATCCTGGTCTTCCATAACACCTCAGCAGTGCCACAGGCTGATAGCTTCCATGCCACGCCATATTGAGGCATTAATTGCTGCAAAAGGGGCCCAAACCAAGTACTGAGTACATATGCATGCTTATACTTTCAGAGGTCCGATATTGTTCTATGTACAATCCTTGTTTTATTGATTTTTTTTTTAATTACATTTATATGCCGCCCTTCTCCGAAGACTCAGGGCGGCTTACAATTTTTGGAGCACAACCCAATGCGCTCAGCAATTGCATGTAATATTCTAATTTTCTGAGATTGTGGATTTGGGGTTTTCATGAGCTGTAAGCCATAATCATCACAATTATGGCAAATCATGGCTTGAACTATCTTGCTTTGCATGTAATAAGTCTATCCCATATATTAGTTTCACCTTTTAAGTTGCATTACTGAAATAAACGAACTTTTGCACGATATTCTAATTTTTCAAGTTTCACCTGTAGTTTTCACATTTTGCATCAGGTTTTTTTTTATTCTGGAGAACATATGTGCATATCTTGTGATAGACCTGCCTCCAGTAGATAAGACATTACGGGAGAAATTTTTGTATCGTATTATTATGCATTTCACAGCTATATGTATAAGATACCAGTTCAGACTCATCAAGTTAAGGATGTTAATATTTTTGGATAGATTATATCATGCATATATTTGAGACTTATTGGATGATCAGTATTAGTTTAGCTCTTAATATATACAAAAATTGGCAATGATGCAACTCAACCTTCCAAAATGTGCCTAATTTTTCTTACAGAGCAACTAATGCAACATAAGAGATAGGCCTGGCTTAGGTCCACGTGACAGTAACAACCAGCAAACTGAATGAGGAGCCTTCTTTTGAAATGATTTTTTAAAATTTATTTCTGGCACAGATGGTTCAATTTACTCAATTCATTGGCAATTGAAAAAAATATATTGTGCTTTGGCTTCTCAGCCAAGCAGCAGTTCCTGACTGACTTAGGCTTGGAACTAAGCAGGATTGGATCCAATTAGTATTTGGAAGAGAGATCTCTTGGGAATATCAAAGTTTGTAGGCTAGACTGGGAAGCCGAAAAAGAATCCCAGAAGGTATAGTGACAAACCCTCTTCTATATTGTTATTAAGGGAAAATATATGACTACCTCCACAAAGTCACTATGAATCAAGCTCAGTTTGAAGAAGACTTGCAGCGATTCTGCAGCTTTCGTTTAGATCATTCTTTGTGTGTGGATCAGGGTGATACCAGCTTATTTTTACCCTAGCAGATGATGGAATATTCTGACCAATTACTATAACATCATCTCATAAAGCTAAGAGGGGTGGGCTGCCTGAAATTGTAAGTAATCTGTTATACAATGAAGCAGCCATGTGCTCAGCTCACAATTTTTCAGTTCCATTGTTGAATGTTACAGTTTACAACTTTGCATTGCTATCTGCTCAACTTTAAATGTTTTCTATGCCCTCTTTTTCATCATATCAACTTTAGTAGAATAAAGCAGCTCTCTGCTGTTAGCATATATAATATGAAAGAGATTGACTGACATATTTCAGTGACATTGTGTGATATGCATGATTGTGATGGAGATCAAGAACATTAAACAGAGTAGAAAGTCAATTATTTATTAAACTTGTGTGTCATCCAACTTTCAACTGTGGGTGACTCACAACATTCAAAGTACTTTGCAATAAAATCAATAATATATAAACTACTGAAACAGTTATCCTAAAATAACAAAAGTTCATTGGATTCCTTCTGAAAACGTTAGTGCTTTTCTATAGAAGTACGATTAGACTATGATCTTTATCTACTGATAAATTTCATAAACACCATTATCTTTGATCTGATGAATATAGACATGGATAAAATTAGCAGCATAATAGCTTCAGTCACAACAGACTAATATACACTTGCAAGTTACAGCTGTTTACAAGAATCCACAAGAACATTGCAGTCTTCACTTTAAAAGGATTCAGAAGACCTGGAGCTGTCTTTAGAGTGGAATGTTATTTTATAGCCCAATGCTAATTATTATGGAAGGGTGGACATGCTTCAAATTATTGGCAGAAATGCACACTGTTTTATAGCAGTCAGAGCTGATTTTTAGCTTCATATGAGGATGTTTGTAAATAAATATCAAAAATACTTCAATGACAGAGTTACAGAAGATGCCTGAACTTTTAAAGATCCTTTGGCTACCATATTGACCAAAGCTTTTTGTAAAATTGTTTTTAAAGCAAGTGTTCTTTAAAAATTCTGACATCTTGTGTACTGCGTCGATAGCGTGCACGAGCTCAGCCCACTTTATGGAGAAAGATTTGCCTGATTTGCTGAAAAATGAAGGAATATAAATGATGAAATATTAAGTCTGAAATATTAAATGCTCCAAAAGGAAGCCCTTTTTAGTAGCCTCTGAATGAAGGTGGCAATGTATACAGTAGCTCTTAAATGACCTAAGAAGAATTATACAGATAGTCCTCAATTTATAACTTTTCATTTAACAACCATTACAATGGCCTCAGAAAAAGTGACCTACAACCCAACCTTGAAGACTGTCACACCATCTGGCTGGTATTTACAACAGTTGCAACATCTTGTTATCATGATTTGTAATCTACTCAGCAGGCTTACAAAATCAAAATTAATTGTGAAAGCCAGATTTACTTAACAACCATATATACTCAGGGGTGGGATTCAAAAATCCCACCAACTGGTTCTCTGCCCGGTTGCTGGGTGGGTGTGGCCATGGTGAGGGAACTTCCGGGAGGGCCGTTTTTCGCTTTGTTCAGGGTGCGGAGGCTTCCCTCGGGCCTCTGGGAGTGCGAAGGCCTCCCCCAGGCTCCAGAGGCCCACCAGAGCTGGAAACAGGCCTGTTTCTGGACTTCTGGAACTTCGGGTTCGGCCCGTTTTTCGCTCTCCCAGAGCCTTCACGCAGACCCTGCACTTAACCTGCATCCAAAATGGGCCACATGGAGACTCTTGGGAGGAAAGGGGAGGGGTAGGCGGGGCCAGCCGGTCAGTTCAACTACTGGTTCAGCGAACCAGATATAAATTTAACATCCGGTTTGCCCGAACCGGTCAGAATCAGTAGAATCCCACTCCTGTATATACTTAACAACCATAGTAGAAACTGTCATAAAATTGGAACCATAGTAAAACAGTTATAAAATTCATGTGATCACTTACTTAACAATTGCATCACTTAATGACCAAACTTCCAGTCCCAATTGTGGCTGTAAGTCAAGGACTACCATTATCTGATGATATGAAATCTTCATTTTTGTGGTGTTTCAAATTGGATTTTTATTTTTATTTTTATTTGTTCTTCTTTCATTTATTTGGTGATGAGATAAAATTTTATGTATTTCTTGACATAACAATTATAAGTTTGTTAGTCATTATTTTTTTGTTGTGCTAGTTTGCATTTTAAACACCCAGACTCATTTAGATGAAGTGGTCATATGGAAATTTGATAAATAAAATAAGAATAAATACATTTCCAAGTTCTTTTGCCTAAAAAAAATGTTGTAATACTTTTTAAAAATGTTAATTGCAATTATGGGTGATTCAATTGCATAAGTAAAGATTTACTTCCAGATAAATCAAAGTTATTGATAGGAAAAGACAATAGTAATACTGTTGTCATTTTAAAGTCTACGGGGATTCTTAAAATTCCTCAACATACACCCTCAGTTTCCCTGTCATGACATATGCCCTTTGGTCAGTGCCCTTATTTTATGTTCTTGTTTGTAATAGAAGATGTTGATAGGTAAAATGTAGTTTCCAGTTTTAGATCCCCAAATATTGTTGGACTGCAATTCTATGATTTTTAACCTGATCTCATGTTGATGGAGGAGAATGAAAATTGCAATATTGCAGCATTTCAAAATAGACATTAGACTTTGAAACAGGTTTGGATGGTGGTTTGAACTAGCTTCCAGGAAGCAAATCATCTAACAACTGAGGAAGAAAAACAGTACATCAGCAAAGGTTCAGCCAAGATAGTATTTGTACTAGACCAATGTTTGTTTGTTTCCTATCCCAGAGAAATATATGGAATAAAAATGAATTAAAATTACACAAGTGGATTATAAATAACCTTCAAACCCAATAAAGAAATATTTCTTGCAGTAAACAGTTTTGTCGGCTGTCAAGTAGTCGAAACTATTGTATATTATGAATATAAACAGCTGGAACAATTTGCATTATTCAGTAACTCACTGTGGAGCTATCTAACTATTTAATTTGTGGGTGAAAAGCACAGTAAACATGCATTGTTTGTTCCTTACATTTTGGGTGAAAGAGTTCCTCTAGTGGAGTTATTCCCGTTACTCAGGTTCCAGAAAAAGATGGTCATGATATCACTTAGTTTTCCAGGATGGAGATATATAATTGGGTATCATCAGCATTTTGACAATACTTTACCCCATGGTGATGGATGAGGTCACCCAGAGGCCTCATGTAGGTGTTAAGGAAAAAACACCAAACCCTGTAGGGGCCATGGGCAAGCCTCTCCTTCCCTATCACCACTGACTGAAATCAAGCCTGAAGGAAGGAGATGAACAGCACAATACCATGCTGTCCACTAGCAACCTTTTGAGCTGATCCTGAAGGATGTACCATGGTTGATGGTATCAAAAGCCACCTTTTATGTTGAAAAAAAAATAAAAGTAGATCATTATCATAATAAAATGCACAAGCAACTCTCTATAATTCTGCAGTTATATTTTTCAAAAGTTCTGCACTATATATCTGTGGTGTTTAGTTCCCATAATTGATTTGGAATCAGCCAAAAGTTATTATTATTAAGAAAAAAGTGGTTACTTTTTGAATAAAATCCTGCCAGGTAATATCTGTGCTGTGATATTTCAGAACTGTGAAATGGGTCTCCTCTGCTGAGTGGCAGCCATTGTGAGACTCGAATTTCTATTTTGATTTGTAGAATTCAGCTCAGTTTTAAAATCCTAAATAATACAAATGGTTGATTACTTAGTTTTAGAATAGATGCTAGCATTGAAGAAAACAACCCGCTGCAATTAATCATTTATTCCTGAGCTTCTGTTTTTTTATTGAATTCTGAAAGCATCATCTTTCACCATTCCACACACATCAGCACAGGCTCGCTTTATGCTGCATGTGCCACTCCAATAAATATCTGGGCTTCAGGCAAGAATGAGAAACATAAAAACATTAATTTCCATGGTTTTAATTCATAACTTTTGAAGCACTGGTAACTTTAAAGAGTGAATAAGAAATGAAATACCACTTTCAGGAACATTGTTATTGTTGCATAGTAAGCCTAGTATTTGAATAATAGTCCCTTTATCAATTCACATACAATGTTCTGGCTGACAGAAGTTATGAACAGGTGCTAGACAAGAAATTCTTTGCGATTTTTATGGGCTAAACTTTAAAAACTACATGCCTCATTTCTAAGTTGGTATATGTATGAAAGTACTGGTTTTTTATTTTAACTTGTAAGGTGAAAGTTCATTGGCAAATGAAGTGTTTAATTAACTATTACATAGTATGGTACATAACAAGTAAATTACCTAGAATCTGTGTAGAAAAACTTTTACAGAAATAAAGTCAGTTTTCTAATTTGTTTCTTTGTTTGATACTGGGAATAATTTTTATTATTTTAGCACCTAAACTTGAGCATGTGCTACACAGATAAGAAAACAGATTTTGCCCAAAGGGACTTGCAAAAAGATTTAGTTAACCTTCCCTATTGGTGTATATTTAATATAGCTAATTATTTGCCAGATATAATCATGAAAAAGGCAATGAAAGGTTTTAAAAGGTTGGGATGCTGAAACAGCTCGAAATCAAATTGAAGTTACAATGTTTCTTAATTTGGCCCTCAATGCAAAATTCTGCAAAGCCAATTTAAAGTGAGCCACATAGGAATAAACACATCAAGCCAAAACAAAGTTTTAAACTCCCTTTTTTTTTCTTTTGAAATTTTGTTTATAAGAGAATGTTAATGTTTTTCTTACCTATATTTTGGCTTCCTTATACATGTAAGCTCCAGTGCTAAACAGTTTCTTCCTCCATATGAGGCTCCAATGCCTCTGGATTTCATTCTAATTAGCTGAAATGAGCTCCATTGGTTGAAGAAAGAATAGGCTGCTTATTAACGTTCAAGGCTGCTGCGCCAAAGAGCACTCACTTAAAAAGTGTGGGCTTTTTTTGCACTTGGCTGCCTGATATCCCAGCTGATGGGGACTAGCTCAGCATCTGCTCCATTCATTGAATCTAATGGTGCATCCATCTGCTTGCTGTCAAAACCACTGCCAGCAAATTATGAATCTATTAGAAAAACAGGAAAATTTGTACTTTTCTTTCTTGGCTTTCTCTCTCATTTATTGTTGGTATTTATTTAGGTGTTGAAAGAAGTCTACCTTTTTTTTCACCTGAAATATTATCACATTACTGATATCCTGGCTTTTATTTAACAGAAGCTTTGTATTTAGAAAACATATTTGCAGCCTCCAAATTTACTGTCATATCAGATATCTGTTTTAATTATTATGTCAGTCTGAATGCAGTATTTGGTTAAAAGTTATGTAAACAAGGATTAGGGAATGAAAGGCTTACAAGATCTGTTAGTCTGTACTGTTCTTCCCAAGTTTCCTCATCGCTGCTATATGGTGACTTTGCAGTTATATAGGAAATTCTTAAGGTGAAATGCCACATCAGGAACAGCCAAGACAAAAGTTAGACCTTTGATACACACAGAAATGTTTTTGTTGCTTTCAGCAAGCACGATTGTGCAGAGTAAAACCTGATTCTTAATAGATAATTGTAAACTTGGTGCAAATAGCAAATGTAGATTCTAATTCAAAGAATTAGTCATTAGAGCTTGTTTGGTATTTATTGTTCCTTTAATGTTGTAAAGCAGCCCAGACTCATTTGGGATCAGGCAGACTGTCTATAGATTAAATAAATGTTTCACTTGTGAGAACCCAATGGGCCAATCATAGGTGTCTCCTTGCCATCTGAAACCAAATGTATAATGTTGTTTGATTCCTTTTTAAAGAACAGAAGGGAGCTGTAATGTTTAAGCATGGGGCATTCTGGTCCCATTATCAGTCAGTGTGGGAAACTACCCAACAGCCTACATGTCTTATTAAAAAGCAAAACTAAATTGTATAATAAGATGAGTTACCACACTTGTTCTGCTCTCTATTTCTTACATTAAGTAGAATTGTAATGAAGGGGTATAATCATTGTGGGAGGCTTCCTCAGTGGAATCTTTAAAAAAAAAAAAGGAAAAGAACAAGGAGAAGGAGCCACTTTATACCAAGCCAGTTAGAAGATCATTGTGAGTTCTCCCTTTGTGTCATTCTGTTGCTACTTCCGCATTTTCCACTCTGTGGCTCTGGCTACTGCAAGATGATTAACAAGGCAGCCACTGTTTCCTCCATGGCCTGCTTTCTCACCCGCTCAAGGTTAACTCAGCCTTCCATCCTTCCGAAGGTAAGGTGAGGACCTAGATTGTTGAGGGCAATATATCCGCTCTGTAAACTACTTAGGGCTGTAAAGCACTATGAAACAGCATATAAGTCAAAGTGCTATTGCGCTATTGCCTTTGTTCACATTTGTCTACCAGGCTTTCCATATGTTTGCTATATATCCCTATTGATGCAGGCACATAATTTCCAGAAATATAGATCCAGCAAATGCTAATGCCTGACAGATACTGGATACTAGCTAAGAATACTTAGGCATATTTTGTCCTACTTAAATAATTTTAATGCACACAGCTTTTTCCGGTGGTCTCATTCTGTAGATTCAGAACTAGTAACTTTGTTTTCCTCCTCTATATTGTTTTGTTTAGGAACTACTCCAGACAGCCAACATACTCTGGAGTGACCAACGCAGGTTACAGTGGACCAGGACCTGGTATGGGTATAAACGCCAGCAACCAGATGCATGGACAGGGTCCAGGCCAGCCTTGCGGTACCATTCCCTTGGGACGAATGCCATCAACTGGGATGCAAAGCAGACCGTTTCCTGGAAATATGAGCAGTATGACACCCAGTTCTCCAGGCATGGCTCAGCAAGGAGGCCCCGGGATGGGACCACCCATGCCAACTGTGAACCGTAAGGCCCAGGAGGCAGCTGCAGCAGTGATGCAAGCTGCTGCCAACTCCGCCCAGAGCAGGTACACTTCCAAGGGGAAGGATCTGAAAACACTGACAATGTCCATGCTAAGTAAAACGCATTTGTGTGTAAAAGAAAGGGAAGAGTAGAATGGGCTGAACCAAACCAAAATGACAAGGGTTGAGTATTGGAGGTTTTACAGCATGCTTTCTCTCAGAAAACAAAAAATACATAGAGGTGGAAATCCCACCATTTAAATTTAAGACATAAACTGTCTGCATTTAGCCTCTGAAAGAATACACTTAAGTCTATGCAAGTGGTACAATAAATTGTTGGGAAAGGTGATAAGAAGAGATAAATTGTAGAAAAAGGCAGCATTACTGGAAAGATAAGCAAGATATCTTAGGCTTTCAGAACATTTATATGCAGCCTTGGCAAAGGAACTTAAGCCATTGTCAATAGCAACCAACCTTTGTAAATTAATCAGAATATCTGATTGGCATCTGCCATCCTGAGTAACAAAGTGGGTCCAGCATCTAGATTTCTAAACTCAGGTTCTCTGGTCATTTTAGAATAAGGAAACTCAAGTCATCTATTCTATTTCTAGATCCAATAACCACAGCCTCCTCTTTCTGGAATGATATTTTCAGACCCTTAAACTGTTAATTGAATTGAAGTTTGTTAAGATCTACAAAAATGCAAAGTCTGTGTTTGCACGTGCTGTCCTTCCCCCAGAGGCACCTATTGCAAATGAATTCATGTTCTTGGTTGTATCTTTTGGTTTCACTGTGTTAATAATGGAAATATCATTAAGAGAAAAATGAATTTCATGATTACTTTGCAAAACAGTGTTACTATTATATGCATCTGTATATTTAATGCATGCATATAAAACAGCATGCATATTTATAATACTTGAAAAAGTATAAACGTTATATATTCATTTTTTTAAAAAAAGCATTCATTGCATTACATATACATTACCAGTAAGTGCTCAAAATGCAGATAATCCCATTACTACCAGAAAGGGTAAGAATATTTTACTAGAATGCTTGACCTTTATTTTATTACTTTAAGAATGTATATCTTGTTTGAACTGTGAGGAATATAATTTATATTTGTGGGCTTTATTTTTACAACAGCAATTTAGTTTTTGTTAATGTGTGCTCTTAATATGTAAAACCAACAGTTTCATAAAAATAACTGAAAGCCTCTGCAATTTAGCAGGCCAGTGGGTTCAGTGTTCTTTTTTTTTTTGCTTTGAACAATCCATATTTTTCAGAAGTGAAAACTGGGTGTAAAAAACAAAAATAACTCTTAATTTTAAAAGAAGGCCATTTGCAGTAAAATCAAGTGTTGCATTTCACAGCATCATTTGTGATATAAATAATTATAATTAATGTAAGATATATGTAGGATTTAGGTTCATAAATGAGGCATCTTGCAACTCCATTTTTTTTTTAGAATTTGCTTTTCAGTTTCTATTTTCTATGATTCAGTACTTCGTATTTTTTTCACCTCCTAGCAAACCCTCTTTTACTCTTTACCTATAGAAAGACTAAGGCATTACTATACTTTTATTGCAAAAGAAAACATCTGTAGGGAGTTTTCAGGAGGCAACTAGATTTACATTCCTTGCAGAAAAATCTTGCCATTCCCCACTATCCTGTCAGAGCTGAAGAAGTTTCTTGGATGAGAAGCGAACTGTCTTCAGAGAAAAAACAAGGAAGTCCAGTTGCCTCCTGAAAAAGCATCTTTGGGACATAATAACCTGGATGACCAAGAATCTCTACAGACATCTGTAGGGTGTATGAGATGAACCCCATCATTTAAGGCTATGGAAGAACCACATTTTTCTCCTTATTGCCAGAGACTAAGAGAAAGAATATGGCTGTTTTCCAAACAAGAAGAATCCTGCCATCAGGTCCAAGCTTGTAGTCCAATACAAATCCAAAGAAGTTGTTCTTTTGTTCTGCTTTAGGCCACCATACATTCGGTCGCCTGCTTATCCCAGCCAGTCTGGGGCTGGCGGACGCCCCATGTTTTCTTCACAGCACCCCAACTATGGCAACGCTCAGGGTCCCATGATGCATCAGCCTGACCAGTACGGGTAGGTAGCCGTATCAACTGGACTTGCTGTGGAATCTTGACAGATTTTTTTTTCTGTACTGCCATTTAGCTGCCATTTGGCTACCAAAAGCACCCACGAGCAAATATACTACTCGCATTGGACAAGGAGTTTGGTTTTTGTTTTACTAACTGTGTCAGATCTGATTTTTAAAATCTGCATGTCACCTGTACTGCATGGCTTGTGGCATGGCTTTTTCCCTTCATGCTTGAAAGGGAAGGCAAGATTCTCATCGGCTGAAAATGAATTAAATTTTGCATTTTTCTGCACCATTACCTGTCCTCCATTTTTTTCATCAATGTCTAGGAGCAATACCATGAAACACTGATATTTCCATGACTGTATTGTTGATAATCATCACATTTCATTTCTCCCCTGGAGTAAAACATTCTACTTTTTGACAGGAAAAGAATATTGCAGAAGCTAAATTAATAAAAGGCTTATACAGAGTGCCATGATATCAACATTTAGACAGTTTTTGTCAAGCAGGTGGGGATAACTTACTAATTCCTCCATCGAACAGAGTAACTTGAACTTGCTAGTGTGTATCTAACTGAAGTAGAGAAAATTATTTTCTAATTATTATCTTCTTATCCCATAACTTTCCTATTATAAGATTTGTGGGCTTTATTTTTGCAACACTTACTAACCCAACACCCTTATAACTTAGTTTCAAAACGTAAGTGTTTTACTTCATAATTAAAGGGGTGGCCACCTGGAAAACTGTCCAAGATTTTTTTAATCCTGGTTCTGCTAGTAACTCACTACCACCACCACCAAGGAAATCAAGGCAAATTATTACAATGTTTGGTGAGAAGTTTATTTGCATCAGTGTGTGTGTATACAGACAAACAGGCAAAATTCCTCCTTGGAGAGCTTTTGAAGCTTATTCAAAGTGGAGTGTGTGTGTGTTTACATATTCCAAAAGCTGTGAAATCATTTTATAAATAAAATAGGTAAGTTCCATATGGGATGATCACTTGAAAATCAGTGTTGCTGAGAAGTATATTCAAAGGATATTTGCACTAAAACCGGGGACATTTAAATTTCTCTAAGGGATGCAATGTGATCCAGGCTCTTGCAAAATCAGGAAATCCATTTAGTTTCAGAAAGCAAGTTTGGCTTTTTTTTTTCTTGGCAAGTCACCTTAAATAAGTTCATTAACTTAACTTTAAATAGCATGCATCAGCGCAGATTCCATTCTACTGAGGCAGAAAATCAGTGCTAGCTACCCAGAACTTGGAGGATCAAGATTTGAGATTTTGATGGTTATATCCTTTATCTTGCTATAGAAGTTTCTTTTCTAATTTTCATCAAAGATTTAACATACAGCATTTTTATATGTAGTCATCAGTCTCATTCTATTCAGTGAAGTTTACTCCCAGGCAAGTGACTTTATAATTGCACTTAAAAAAACACAGTTCAGACATTTCTATGTATTAATAATATATTTGACATTCTACCATATTGTGTTATTTCTGGGATAACAAGATTTAAAGGAGAATATTTGTAGCTCAGAGTTGAAATGAGGGGTCCTTGGTGCCCTCTGAGCTTGCTTGTTTTTTTGCAGAGGTTTCATTACCTTAACTAGGTAATATCATCAGTGCTAGTAAGGAGTGCTGTTTGCTGCCAGTATGTATTCTGTTGCCTTGTCTGTCTGTCTGGGTGGGTGTGGGCTTAGAGATTCTTTTGTTGGGTTGTTTACTAAATGTTCTTTGGCAGTTTCCTGATTGGGGTATTGCTTACTTGATTGTTGGTCTGAAGTTAACCTTGAAGTTAATGGATGCTAATCTGAGTGCTGATTACTGGTGAAGGAGTGCTGGAATCTTTTTGTTCTCTTTTGGGCTCCTTACTAGTACTGATGATATTACTTAGTTAGGGTAATGAAATGTCTGTAAGAAAACAAGCAAGTTCAGAGAGCACCAAGGACCTCCCATAACAAGGTTTTTTTGTTCCTGAAAACTGTAGGTTACTAGTTTATTGAGTGCTGTATTTTATACATATAGCAGAGGTGATATTCAGCAGGTTCTGACCAGTTCTGGAGAACCGGTAGCAGAAATTTTGAGTAGTTCGGAAAACCGGCAAATACCACCTGTGACTGGAGATTTTACAGTATTCTTCCCCTGCCACGCCCACCAAGCCACACCCACAGAACCAGTAGTAAAAAAAATCCCACTACTGACATATAGGGTGTCATTTTGGACACTGTTGTGTAACTTCCAACCATAACATTCATAGTTTGACAATTTTCCCCCTTCCCTCTGAAAACAGATATTTCTAACACCTTGAGTCACAAGATTTAAGAATTATAATTTGCAAATATTTAATATAGTCTTCTAACTCCATTTTTATATAAATTCAACACAATCCATTCAGAATTGCTGTTTGCAGTTTATTTTATTCCATGGGATTTAAATTTTTTCTTTGGGTTTCGTTTGAATACTGTGGATCTTATGTCATCAAAGCACCACTTTAACTACAATATAGCCCAGCCCTGTTTAAAGAGTTTCTTCTCTGTACTGGTGGTTTGAAACATTATTCCAAATAATAAGTTTGCTCTTAAGGAGCAGGAAATAACCTTGAAAAAGCAAGGTGTCATAAAGAGTTAAATTGATTTCCTTTTTTCTTCCCTCCACCCCTACGAAGACATTTAGAAGCTGTATATAATGGATAAGGAGAGTATGCTCAGATGTGACAAATCTCTTCAATTACCATGGAAGGATACAGTGAGTGCACTATAAAAATGAAGGATGGCAGCAAGAAGTGAGCTTAGACTTTCTCAACTGTTTAGATATGAAGAAGTAATAAAGGCAACAAAGTTGAAATTAAATTTTTAAGGGTTTTCCAATTTTGAATGTCTCTGGATGAGCATCCAAGTTGAGACACACTGGTTCAGATGGACACTGTTGAGTCCACACATTGTAGCTTTTAACATTTCTAAAAGAAATGTTTTTAGTTTTGTGACGTTAATAAACTCCTTTAAACAAATGGAAGACATATACTTTGCCCTCCCTCCTACCACAGGACTGTTTACTGAATAGAAAGCACAGATAGCATTTGTTAGTATAAATCGGCATCTTACCATGGCAAATAAATGAACACTATCTTAGAAAGGAAATATGCAATAAAGCTGTATCAAATTATGCATAGTGGAGTACATTGATAAGGTTTACTTATAATACATTGTAGATTCTGATGAAGCGCAGTGGAAAATTCAGGACGAATAAAAGAAAATAACTTTTAACACAGCCCATAATCAAACTAAAATATAGTGATGTTGCCCAATTTGGATGTTTCTAAAGTTGAGGCTATGAATACTATTAAACATGAACATACGGTAGCATATTATTTTCAGTATCCAAGCACCTGGTTCATATACCACAGTAAACTTTGTAAGAATTCATTCCAATTTTTTTAGGTGACTTCATTTACGATACCAGCCACAAATCAGCAAACCATAATGTGTATTAATAGATTGTTTTAACTAGGTTGCTGTATATCAGTTATCAGTGAACATGAACAAGATCTTTCTTATGAATTTCACCTTTGGCATCCAGATAGTAGCTATTCATAATGGGGGGAAAGGATGTGGGACCACATAGGCCTTGAGACAGCACTAGCAGAATTCTAATAAAAGTTGCATTTTTATTTTTAAATGAACCTCTTACAGGTGAAACTTGAAAAATTAAAATATCATGCAAAAGTTCATTTATTTCAGTAATGCAACTTAAAAGGTGAAACTAATATATGAGATAGACTCATTACATGCAAAGAAGATAGTTCAAGCCGTGATTTGCCATAATTGTGATGATTATGGCTTACAGCTCATGAAAACCCCAAATCCACAATCTCAGAAAATTAGAATATGACATGCAATCAATAAAACAAGGATTGTACATAGAACAATATCGGACCTCTGAAAAGTATAAGCATGCATATGTACTCAGTACTTGGTTTGGGCCCCTTTTGCAGCAATTACTGCCTCAATGCGGCGTGGCATGGAAGCTATCAGCCTGTGGCACTGCTGAGGTGTTATGGAAGACCAGGATGCTTCAATAGCGCCTTCAGCTCTTCTGCATTGTTCGGTCTCATGTCTCTCATCTTTCTCTTGGCAATGCCCCATAGATTCTCTATGGGGTTCAGGTCAGGCAAGTTTGCTGGCCAATCAAGCACAGTAATCCCACGGTCATTGAACCAGGTTTTGGTGCTTTTGGCAGTGTGGGCAGGTGCCAAGTCCTGCTGGAAAATGAAGTCAGCATCCCCATAAAGCTTGTCTGCAGAAGGAAGCATGCTCCAAAATCTCCTGGTAGACGGCTGCGTTGACCCTGGACTTAATGAAGCACAGTGGACCAACACCAGCAGATGACCAAATCAACACAGACTGTGGAAACTTCACACTGGACTTCAAGCATCTTACAGTGTGTGCCTCTCCATTCTTCCTCCATACTCTGGGTCCTTGGTTTCCAAATGAGATGCAAAGGTTGCTCTCATCAGAAAAGAGGACTTTGGATCACTGAGCAACAGACCAGGTCTGTTTTTTTTTAGCCCAGGTAAGACGCTTCTGACGTTGTTTGTTGTTCAGAAACGGCTTGACAAAAGGAATAAGACATTTGAAGCCCATGTCCAGGATCCGTCTGTGTGTGGTGGCTCTTGATGCACTGATTCCAGCCTCAGTCCACTCCTTGTGAAAGTCCCCAACACTTTTGAATGGCCTTTTCCTGACAATCCTCTCCAGGCTGCGGTCATCCCTGCTGCTTGTGCATCTTTTTCTTCCACACTTTTCCCTTCCACATAACTTTCTATTAATGTGCTTTGATACAGCACTTTGGGAACATCCAACTTCTTTTGCAATTACCTTTTGAGGCTTTCCCTCCTTATGGAGGGTGTCAATGATGGTTTTCTGCACAACTGTCAGGTCAGCAGTCTTTCCCATGATTGTGATTCCTACTGAACCAGACTGAGAGACCATTTAAAGGCTCAGGAACCCTTTGCAGGTGTTATGGCTTAATTAGCTGATTAGAGTGGGACACTTTGAGCCTAGAATATTGCACCTTTTCACAATATTCTAATTTTCTGAGATTGTGGATTTGGGGTTTTCATGAGCTGTAAGCCATAATCATCAAAATTATGACAAATCACAGCTTGAACTATCTTGTTTTGCATGTAATGAGTCTATCTCATATATTAATTTCACCTTTTAAGTTGCATTACTGAAATAAATGAACTTTTGCACAATATTCTAATTTTTCGAGTTTCACCTGTATGTGCCCTGCAATGGCTACTAAGCAGTTTCACTTTCAGAAAGGGGCAATCTTTTTCTGATGCCATTCATGCTTCATCGAGGTTGCAGTTAAAGTCTGATTTAGGTGTTTCCTAAAGTCATGGAAACAAATGGTGAGAAGCTATGGTTGTTTGTGTGATTGTCCAGACGCTTGTATTGCTGTTAAACAAATAAGTACTGAAGTCCTTAGGAAGTTGGGCTAAGACATGTTCCTCTCCTTGCAAGACATTTCTAGAGGCCTTGTTGGAGTTGGGCTGGTTTTGCTACTGGCTGCAGCTGCTTGTCCCACAGGGTGCTGCTGGAGGATTCCTATTTAGAAATTGACAGGGCTCCCTTGGGGAAAGAAGACATGAAAATCTGTGCTCAAGCAAGGAAACAGGCACTTCTCTGTCTCCTGAGGATCAAATTTCATTGTAACTGAACATGTATCATGCTCATCACCCATGATTCTTTCTTGTACATCACATATCACTGTCACACAAATGCCTGCTGCGTTCTCAGTCTTCTGTTCTTCACACGCCAACTTGGGGTTGAGATTTGATGCAGTGTTACATAAGGCAATGAAAGCATGTAAGGCATTTTGAGGAAATAATATCATGCCAATAACCAGTGTCTGAGGCAAGGAGAATCATGGATGTAATCACTTTTGTTCAGCCTGATGGCCTTAGTGGTAGTGAAGTGATGATATAGCAGATCTATGCAATGTGATTGCAGCATTAATTCAGCACCAGAAAAATAAACACAGTTGGCTGATGCTTCATTTAACATCTTTATAAACATAATAAGTAGATTTCACAAACCAGTTGTAGATTTCTCCAACATGGAGCAAACTCAAGCAGAAACATGTTGCAAGTTCAGAGCAGAGCTCCAGTCTTCAACAAGCAAGTTGGTTTCTCTTTTACTTTAGTTCAGCAGGCAAGCAAGAGGAGAGAAGCAGTTTCATTTTCAATAGACAGACCCAGAGCTCAACATAGCTTCAGAGCTGTAGAGCTTTAGTGCTCTCTAGAGCACTAAAAATCTCCAGACTGCTCTCATCCTGGACATTCATATTTTGATCTGTTACCATCAGGGAGGCGTTATAGGTGTCTTAAAATGAGGACTAATAGATTGAGAAACAGTTTCTTTTCCAAGGCAGTAATTGTCTTGAATCAAACAGTGCATTTGTGATTTAGTCCTATTATTATTATTATTATTATTATTATTATTATTATTATTACTTTGTAGTGTGATTGTGATGTGGTGTTTGGGGCACTGTGCTGGAGTAGCTTTCAAATTTCATTGTATTCGTGTAATACAATGACAATAAAGGTATTCTATTCTATTCTTAACATAGCTGCAGAGTTGCAGAGCTTAATTTAGAGCCACATCTAGGCTACTTCTAGTTTCAGTCTCCTAAACTACTTTTAGTTTCAGTTTCCAAACTGTCCTCACTGGCTGATATAGTTGCTATGCCTATTCATTGGCTGACCTTGTTACTAAGCTCTATTCCAGTTCATGAATATACTCTTGACAATGAGTTCAGAATACAAATTCTCTTTGTATAAAGTTGACAGATCCTAAGTGTGTGTGTGAGAGAGAGAGGGTGGGAGCATGCATGTGTGCACACACGTGCTATGTGTATATACATATACATGCACACACACACATACACAAGTATTTCTTTACGGACAACTGAGTCCTATCAGCATTGTCTGGTGCTGTGTTTCGGTTTGTAATTCATATTTCATATTGCTGTTGCTAGCAAAGCACTTTTTCACATTTCTCCAGAGTCCTATGCATGTAAGACTGCTGATGAACTAACAGCCATTGGCAAGGAAATATTGTTAACAGACATAATACATTTATGTGTTGAAGGGAAGAAATAGGGCAAAAAGTTTTAGAAGGCAATATACTTGTGTTGAATTTGATAAGGCTGTTTTTTCCTCTACTGAATAAAAATTTTACATAAAAATCTGGCTGATACAATCCATTTCATCTTATTGCTTGATTTGAGATTACAATTTTAAAAGCAACTCATAGCATGCACATTTAATACAGCAAAAGAAGTTGAAGCAGTGTAATTAATTTATATGAAATCTGCAGTTGCTGTTTGTTTTTAGTTTCTGCACTAGTTAAATACGAAGTTTGTTTTCCAATTTTCTCCATAAGAAGTTTACTGTTCCCAGCATATTTGTCCCGATGTGTGTATAGTAAGCAAAATTATTTTTAGAAGCAAAACTAGAGAATGATTTCCCACATTAAACCAATCTCCTGATTTATATAAATAACTGAGTGAATTTTTTGACCAGGAAGAACTTCTAGTAGTATAGCAAATCATAGTTGTTATAGTTAATTTTGAATTCAGTTTTCATTGACTGATAATTAGGTAGAGGGAAGGCTTATCAAATTCGACAAGACCACAGAATTGGGTAGATTTATGTCAAAGAAGACACAAATTTGAAAGTAATACTGGTAGGTGAGAAAATAGGCTGAAAACAACAGAATAAAACTTAACAAAGAACTGGAGTTGTTTATCACATGGACTGATATAAAATAAGAGATACCTAGCTTGGGAGTAGTCCTTGTGATAGCGATTTTGGAATAAAAGCTGCTTCCAAACAAATTATGAATGGGTATTGCTTGATCAGCAAAAATATATTTTCCAAATTACAAGCAAACGGTTTTACATTATTCTGGCATTATTGGTCAGTTTTCTTCCATTTTGTGTCTAGTTCTATAGATTTGATTTTAAGGAGGATTGAGACATAGTAGAACAGATTCAGAGAAGAACAGGCAAGAAAATAGATTTCTAGAAGCCATGTTCCTTGAAAAGGAATTGGGAATATTTAACTTTGAGAAGTCTGGAATGACATATACTAGTACTTTACAGGTATCTGAGCATATTATGGAATAATGGATGTAAGTTATTTGGAGGCAGAGTTTGATTTAATATTAGTATGGATTTCCTAAATGTAAAAATAAATTAAAATTAAATTAATACCTCAGAGAGGTGGGACTCCTCTGTATTATGCTCAAGTAGAATCTGGACAGCAGTACATCACGGGCATTTTTAACTGCATAAAAAGAGGCTGGAGTCAATAAGCTAAATAACTCTTTCCAACTAGTCTTTCTATGATTGTGGCATCCTAATTTCTGTACTACTAAATTAAGTCTTTCTGTGCATAGAAACCTGTTCCTGCAGTTCCCAAAGTTGAGATTTCTAATGGACCTCAGTACAGTATATAAAATTATAATTCTTGTCATTGATATTACTTGATTGTCTAAGCAATAATTTGCAGTAAAAACAGCTGTATTTTGGCTTCCAAAAATAATCCCCTTGAAAACTCAGTTGGATAACATAGAGTTCGCTTCTTGGCCTAAATTACTGTATGGCATTAGTATGAGCTGTTAAACAGCTGCTGCTCTCTGCCTCAGTGCTGGTTTCAGTTCGTTAATGGAGGAATTGATTCTTGCTGCTGAGTGGCTCTCAAAATATGTACATGCTTGTTCCTATCTGGTTTTTTAACAGATGTACAAGTGATTCTTTTAACAGAGAGAGAGAGAGAGGCAGGTTGGCCCAGCATTTCCTTTCACCTTTTCCTTTCATTTTTAATAGGAGTATCTGTACTGTTTTATGTTATATATTATATATGTTATAAATTACACACACTGCTATCTTTTATTTGGGTGTTTTAGGAAATAGTTAAATCTCCTAAGCAAAATTTAGATGTGTAGGTAAAATAAATGACTTTTACATATCGTCGTAATTTTATTTATGATTTGAGGCTGCCCAACTTCTGAACAGTTCTGGACAGCCCTAGACCAGGTGAGAAGGCTAACTCAGTATCACACATAGAGACACAACCCATAGGGGCTCCACAACCGTCCTGTCCCAAGATCTGGATGAACCTTGTTTTTAATAGTTTCAGAAAATCATTAAGATAAGAGCATTATAGCTCTCTGGTGGACCAGAAGGCAGTTGCCATAACCAATTAAATAAAATCCCTGTAAAAAATTAAATCCCTGTAAAAAAAAATTATCAAGAAAATGCAAAAATATTATTTGCTCACAGGTATAGTAAGAAAGGACCTTATTCCAATGATACTGTTTTTTTGTTCTCAGTATAACTGTTGTACTATATCAAAAGTGACATAATTTCATAAAATTGGTTGAGAATTGAAAAAAAATGACCATAATGGAGTAGAGAAGCAACATGGATTAAACGAAGACCATTCCAGGAATGCTTTTACCAAAATAATTGATATGTTTTTGCTTTCTATGTTGAGATAGAAACTTAATTCCCTGTTGTGTTCATAAAGTGAGAATTGTGGGTTTGGATAAAATTGGGGCCACCTGTTTGTCAGTTATGCATTTGTATACCTCATAAACGAATGTTGTTTTGGTTTAGATTGCTTTCTCAGAATCACAATATAAATTCACAAATCTAGTAAAATCTGCAAATCTAAGGTTATAACTTGCTTTTAGAAATACACACACACACACACACACACACATACATACATATATCTGATGTTTTCACAGAAAATACTCAGATGCTTCCCTTTTTTATATATGTAAGTTTTACAATTTACTTAGTATAATTTTATTAAGAAAAGGACATATTTATGTCCTTTTCTTAATAAAGGACATTACTATACATTATGTAATGTATACTAATATCCACATGACAGCAAATTAGTCTATTAGTTTGACTTTAGGAAACCCAATTTTTCAGGGGGTGGATGGAATCTCCAATTATCCATAAAGCTATTTATAATTCACAGGGTTGATTGACAGATCAGTGTACTTTTATGCCAGCCAGTAACTAGTGTTCAATCAGTGAAACATTCTTAAGTGGAAAGTTATAAACCATAGCAAAGTACATAAAACCTAAACAGAGAATATTATAGCAAATAAGATCAAAAAGAAGGGCACCAGTATAAACAGTTATCAATAAAATATTAATATTTTAAAATGTGAAAAAAAGTTCATTATATCTCTGGGAAAAAGTGTAACGTCTTCATCTTCTTCAGAAAATACTGCAACGTAAGCATGAAAGCAACTCTTTGAGGAGGGCATTCTACGATAGTACATGGCTATAGGTAATCTACAATTTATGACCATATAGGAACATTTTTCATTAAGCAGTATGGTCATTAAGTGAGACATCACATGACCACACATTAATTTACTAGCTTTCTTTTTGCTGCAGTACTGATAAGTGAGATACCATGTGATTACAATTTACAGCCTTCCTTACTGGCTTCCCCATTGTAGAATAGAATAGAATAGAATAGAATAGAATAGAATAGAATAGAATAGAATAGAATAGAATAGAATAGAATAGAATACTTTATTGGCCAAGTGTGATTAGACACACAAGGAATTCATCTTGGTGTAAATACTCTCAGTATACATAAAAGAAAAGATACATTCATCAGGAGTCATGACCTCAGAACCATATTCCAAGATGTGGGTGGAATTGGGTTCCACTGGGTACTGCAACCTAGTGATTTGATAGCCACTGAGTAGACTCTCAGGTCTCTCCTCAGCCAGCACTGATCCTTCTTTAGTTAACATAGGGGCCAAGAAACAGGGCAAACTCTCCCAGCCTGAGAAAGTAAGTGTCTCACAAGCAGCAGAAAGATGCTGACTCTGCAAGCAATACCTCATTATTGGCAACCATTGAGCAGGGAATGCTCTAGCTGCATATGCTCACCAGGAAAGGATTTAATCTGACAGAGAGTACCTTCCATTCCTTGGAAGCATCTTCAGCATCTGACTTTGTGATTCATGAATTCCAACTCTTGGCGCTTTCATTTTGACATTGGTTTATTACTGATGAAGTTTTTGATTCATCTCTTACTACTTTTCAAGCTGTATTGTGGTATTAGATTACTAGAACTACTGAATTACATCTTCTCCCATCCTCTAGTAAGGTACTGTGCACACAGATACTCTTTCTCCTGCTTCTGCAATTCTTTTGTCTAACATGTCTATTTGCTGATGCCTCTCCAAACAAACTTTCCTGGTGTTTTTACAAGTCTCACTGCAAATGTTTTGCTCCTAAACAGAGTGTATATATGTATATTCCTACCCAGCACCTCTGCAAGTTTCATCCCCCACCCCAAGGACTCACATCCAATATGGACTTCACCTGCTTATTGCCTGAGCATTTTCTCCCTTCACTGAAACAGGACATGAAATTCATTGACTGCTTATTGAAAGGCAGCTGGCAAGCGCACAAATTGCGATCCTATGTCTGCAGGAGGCTCCAAGTGTTGTAAATGTTGCCAAGTGCTCAAATTGCAATCATGTGACTATGGGGGTGGTACATTAGTTGTAACATTGAGAACAAGTCATGTCATTTTTTCAGTGCCTTCGTAACTTTGAATTGTCATCAAAATGAATGGTCTTAAGTTGAGGATTGCCAGTGGTAAAAATTCCTCTTCCCACTTGGCCTGATTGTGTGGGGATATTTTAAGCATTTCAAGTAAAACTGAAGCTGTTCCATCAGAGAGCCTGTCCCAACCCTTTGGGGTTTTGTAAGCTAATACCATCTCTTTGAATTAAGCTCAGAAATGGACTAACAGCCAGTGCAGTTGTCAGTGTTCTCATTTCATAAGATTGCATCTCCCAATTCCACTTAACAATGCAGTCGATATATTTTTGACTTGTTAAAGAAAGGCAGCCCCTCTTATAAGAAGCTTAGCTTGCAAAGTTATATTTATCTGTGTGGTAATAATTGTTAGATGTAGTCTAAATTGATAAAAGCCACATAAGATTCCAAGGCTTTAGCGACCATGCTGGATTCAGAAGTACTCCAAATTATGTGCCTGTTCCCTAGGGACTGTGTAACCCCTTCTACAACAGGATAGATACTGCTCAGCCAGGTAGAAACCATGACAAAGAGAGCTTTTGTCTAACTGCAGCTGATGCACCAGTATATGGAGTAGAAGGATTTCTCAATAATTCATGCTCCTATTACCAGCTAGTGGAATTATGCAGTGTAATCTACCTGGAACTACTCTGAAAGACCACTCAGAAATTGCAGTTGGTGCAAAATTTAACAGTCCTTGTATTAATGCCAATCGAGCAAATTCGCTACCAGTACATTTATGGGTACAATTAGTGCTGATTTTGACCTATGAAGCTATATTTGGCTTAGTGCTGAGATCCCTATAGAATCATCTTCTCCAGCAGAGTGCTGGTGCATGTGTTCTGCAAAATTGCTATCTTTCTCCACTTCCAAGAGGTTGGGAAGACTAAGGCCAGAAGGTGCTGTTTTTTTTCATCATTGCCCTATATCAAGGAACAGCCTCTCCTTAGGGAAAAGACTTGCTCCAATGGTGATTGCTTTGCAAAACCCGGTTAAGACTGTTTTATCACAGCACATTTTAGCTTTGTTTAAGGAGTTGACACCATTGTGTGACTGAACCTATATGTCCAGTTAACTTAATACTGTATGTGTCTCCATTTCTGTTTATTGCTTCTCTGTATTTTTGAATTGTATACCACTGAATATTTTGATTTGTGATGTATAATTATACAGGTATTACTAAAACGTAATACTGGTAATCTCCCAGTAGAAATCAATCTGTCCCTCCTCTTTGTTAATGTTTCAGAAGACTTAAAAGATGGAATTATATTAGTTTAGTTTAGTTTTATTAGTTTTATATACCGCCCTTCTCCCAAAGGGACTCAGGGCAGGGCAGTAAAAACATACAATACAAAAATTAAAATAAAAATAAAACTAGAATTTAAGCCCAACCAACAATAAATTTTAAGAATTTAAAACGATAATTCCAATCAAAATTTAAAAATACTTCTCATGGGGATCGATCAGCTTGCTCAAATAACCATGTTTTAAGGGTGTGGCAAAAGGCTCTCAGGTCGGGGACAATCTGGATCTTCAATGGTAGCTCATTCCAGAGGGCGGGGGCCGCCACAGAGAAGGCCTCCCCCTGGGGGTTGCCAGCTGACATTGTTGGCCGACGGCACCCAGAGGAGGCCAACCCTGTGGGCCCGCACTGGTCGGTGGGAGGCTGTCATCGGCAGTAGGTGGTCTCGCAAATTCCCTGGGCCTAAGCCATGAAGTGCTTTGAAGATCATAATCATAACCTTGAATCGCACCCAGAAGACCACCGGTAGCCAGTGCAAGCCGTGCAGGAGAGGTGTTACATGGGCATGCCGAGGCATCCCATAAATAACCCACGTGGCCGCATTCTGCACCAGTTGGAGCCTCCAGGTGCTCTTCAAGGCGAGCCCCATGTATCAGAAAGCATTCCCTTGAATTTATCATGTCATGATTACTTCCCATTTTATTGATCAAAGTATCATGTCTAGCTGGTTTACTGTTCATATGGATGTTGTTTGGTTTGATTTTTATATTTTATGTAAGCCATCAAGAGTTTTTGGATTGGAGGATATAAAGATGAAAGATAAAATGGAACAGAAGAGAGTACAGTAGCACAGTGAAGCATAGAATAAAATGAAGGTGGGGTAGAGAGTGAAGAATGTCTCCCACTTTTAAGGGAAATTCATGAAGAACCTGTCATTGGACAATAATCACTAGGAAAGGAACCCTAATTCTAGTTAGTTGGTAATTATGAAGGACTGTTGGCTAGACTAAAAACTGAGAAGAAAATTCTCAGAGGAAAGCAAACCACTTCTGTAATGCTGCCAAGAAAATATTTGGCAGGCATCAACCTTGATTTGAGGGATTTTGTACTTTTTAGTGGCTATAGGAATCCAAAGGAATTTGGATCTAACTGTTCTCTCTGCAGTGTAATTTATTTTATTACGTTTAATATCATCTGAGTTGGCTGATTTTAATATATTATTATCTGCTATGGGATTTTAAAAATTGTAGTCCAAGATACCAATAGAATTAAATTTAGAAAATACAGAGTTAAGACCTTGTTATGATAATTGCTTATCTTTTAACAGATTTTCCTCTATGTATTGATGCATCATTTTTATTGTGTTTTTACTGCCTTGGCATCCAGCAGCCAACCTGAAGTTATTCTAAAAACCTCAGTACTTAAAATGCCAGCATGGACAAATCATGGTGTCTTTAGAACTTGGCCCTGATTCTGAGCCCAGTTTCAAAACAGGTTAACCATCTGACAGAATGGTTGGTATAATAGTAGGACTATTTAAACAATTTAGGACAGCTAAAATTGTCTAAACAAATTTAATATCACAAATACAGAAATACAGTTCGCCTTCTACTCATCCTGTCCCTTAGGAGTCAACAAGGAGATCATATTGAGACTTGCAGAGGGCAAAGAAAAATTCCAATCCATTGGCAGATGAACAGAAATTGATGCAAGGTAGCATTAGATCCAAAACTGAGAAGAAATAGAATTGTGTCTTGCTTCTGACAAAAAATCCTTTGAGTTTTAAGCAGAACGATGAATAACTTGGAAACTGAAGTCAGCCTTAACTGAGATGCATCTCTCTTTATGCTAAACTGGAGCCTTTTAAACAAAACAATTCTGTAAATGCTGTTTGATTATAAATTGTGAATGAATTCCTCCAGAATGGGCTGTAATTCTCAGAATAATTTACTAGAAATAAACCTTAGTGAACACAATGGGATGAGCTTATAATAAGCAAATATTGATTTCTATTGCATAGACCATTAATATCAATAGAACATGTCCCTTAAGTTTCAGTCATAACGTTACCCAGATCGAAACTTCTTTTTTTAAAGTTCTATGGAGAGGAAAATGTTAAATGTTTATGCAAACACTATTGACCAATATCTCTTCCATTAAAATTAATGCCACTGATTAAAACAACTAAAATTGTTATTCCCCCTTATTTTCTCGTCTTCATCTCCAGATGATTTGGAATCAAGTCAACTATTCTATACAAATGCAGTGTCATTCTCTGAATAGCGAGTATATTTTCAGAGTGTATTACTATTGATTCTAGAGAGCACATTCCCTCTTATATGCACAGAGAGCACATGCGCGCACACATCACACCATACCCCCACTGCTCACTTCTTGCTATAGAAGCTAATAGCTAGTACATTTTGGCTACTCGGCAGTAGGTTAAGAGAAGCTGCTGTGCACTGGTTTCTTATTATGATAAAAGCATTTTAGTGAGTCCTTCATGCACAGTCACTAAGCAACCTGTTTCAGGTTAATTCTGTTTACAGTGCTATCAAAAATAACTCTGACAAATATGGCAGTCATTAGTATTTCATAACACAATAGCGTTATCTATACTTCACATCCACTGTCAGGCAAACAAGGGATATTTGCAGTAATATAACCATGATCACTTGAAAGTCTAGCGGGATCCAAAGTACATAAACAGTTTTGTGTTGTCAGGATATGTACATTGAGGAACTCTATATATGCCACTGAATATACAGAAGAATGTAGAAGGCTATTGATTTCTTATTCATAAGGCTCCAAGTGTTCATTTATCAACAAACTTTCTCTTTCTCTAATTAAAGGAATTAATAAGTAAAAAAACAACCTTGGCTTTTGCTTCAAAAGCTGAAGCCAAGCCACAGAGTATTATTGAAAAAGGTATTCTAGATTTTGACTGAGTTAGCTAACTGGCTTCTAAAAATCTGGACACCCTCTAGAGCACGGGTATCAAACTCGCCACATCATGTTATTATCGTGATGTTTTACGATGTTTTTCCCTTTGTGGAGCTGGGATGGGTGTGGTCTGCATATGATGTATCCGGCCCATGGGCCACCCAGTTTGACACCCCTGCTGTAGAGGATAGCAGAGATGTATCTTTGTGGCCATCTGTTGGCATTCCAGATTTTTGCAGTCCAGATCTGGCAATTCTCATTTTGACTCGTATTAAGATAGTTTTTTCTATATTTCATAAGAAACCCTGACTGAGAATTTCAATTTGTGCATGTATTATGCTCTATTATTAATCTAAGTTGGAGATTTCATTAAATGGTTGCTTTCTGAGGCAATAACATTAACAAAATGACATAAAAATTATGTCATTTCCATTCTCCTCCTTTCCTTCTCTCCCACCCTCCTGCCCGCCCTTCATTCCTTCCTTCATCTCTCACACACACGAACTTGCAACCTCTTGTACTCTACTAGTTGGTAACAGTCTGATTTTAGAAAATTCATACTGTGTCAGGGAAGAAAAGCTGTAACAAAATTATATGTATGAGAGACTGTAAGAAAATCCCAGCAGGAAAATATGTTTTCAGATCTCACCTCTGAATTACTCTCATTATAATAACCCATTTGATGTCAGGGTATGACAGATTAGAAGCTTTTTATTGCTAGACCTCACTCAACACAGATTTAAATGAAGTACATCTGGTTATTGTACAGGTCACTGTGTTTAAATAACAACCTTCAAATCATACTTCGACATTTAAAAGGAAAGAGAAATATTGTCATGTGGCAGATATGGCATAGACAAAGCATAGGCAGTTTGGTCAGTATGCTGATTTGTGTGTGTCTCCAGCAGGCCTTTTCATGGTTGGTAATCAAGTAGCTAGGCTTATCGATTGTCAGTATTTTACAAAATATCCCTGCTTAAAACCTTTAACTCCAATTGTCATTTTAAAATGTTGCAGTCATGGGAGTCAACTGGGTAATTTCAAGAAGTTTGAAGATCCGTTATATCAGCGTTGCTCATACTAAATAAGCAAGAGAAAATAAGCAGTATTGGTCTCTTACATTTTAATTTTGATCTTCTGAGATTTCCTAAGATTTGTCTGCACCTGATTTCATAAAGTTACTTCCGAAAAATAGCTAAATCTCTGTTCATTTTTGTTTGTTTTAATACATGGATTAGCAACCATCTCAGAATTCATAGACTCATTACATACAGTATTTGGAGTAAATACATATACTTTTTAAAAAATTGCTTATGCTTGAGAAAACATTAATTAAAAAGACCATGTAAGAGAAAGCTCCATGCATAAGCATAGTAACATCTAATTTCATCACTTCAGGAGGTTTGACTGGGAGAAACTCTTCCCCTTTTTGGGTTGCGTCTATTACTGGATGTCTTCAGAGGGATTTTCAGCACCTAGATAGCATTTCTGCAGATCAACATGAATTTTTGTTTTGCAAGAATGAAATCCATTTACTAAAATATGGGATAGGAAATTAAATAGAAATATATATGAATGATTACATATAAAAATGTTCTGAGCATAATATTAAAGCAGCTTTTTTCTTCTTTTGCTAATCTTGAAAAGTTCTGTTACAGTAAGAGATTTCATATAATAATGTGACAGTGATATCTTATTATTAAGTTTAGAGCATACTTTTCAGTTTACAAGGGTTGGTTTAAATAAACATTAATTACAGCACAATTCAGGCATAGTTCCAAAGGGGTCCCTGACACAATTATTCCAAATACCCTCAGCATTTGAAGTAGAAAAAAGTCCACAATTTATTTACAGAGCTAGCTTTGACACTATCTGAGCTAAAGTTAAACTTTTCATTTAGCTGCTAAAAATACTATAACTACCTTAAATGTAACCATGGTATTTTTTTACACCTTTCCCAATATTGCCTGTGGTACATTGAATTTGTTCCACTGTTGACGTTTTCAATCCATAAATGCCACAACAGTTTTGAAAATTGGTTTTAAACACTTCAACAACTAATATTAACTTTGCCTCACACCTTAATGGAGTTTAAGTTGCAGGGGGAAAGCTGAAAATGTGTTAGAGCAGGTCAAATAGCTCTTCAGTGAAAACAGTACTGACAGAAGCATATTTTCTTTCTTTCTTTTGTCCTTCATTTCTTTCTTTAGTAACCAGCTGTGTAAGTATATTTAACAAATGCTGTACAAGCTATTAGTGTTTAGTGCTCAAAGGTTAATCAGAATAAATCTTACAATTTCAGTTTAGTTCTTAATGGACTCTAGTTGACAATGCAAAATGAATGTAGGACTATTTGTCACATTCAGTTATCATTCTACTTAAAATGCCATGGAATCGGAATGAAAAGATAAAATTTCTCTGAATTATTAGTTCTGAAAGCTGTCATCTAAAGCAATGGTTCTTAACCTGGGCGATATCACCCCCAAGGGGCGATTTTGTTTTTCAGGGGGGTGATGGAATGAAAAGGGGCGACGTGGGGGCAAAGGAACAGAAGGGGGGTGATATGGGGGCGATGGAGCGAGATGGGGTGAGGTATCATCAATATGCTGATGATACCCAGCTTTACATCTCCACCCCAGATCACCTCAGTGATGCCTTCCCCATGCTTTCGTGATGCCTGGAGGCGGTGTGAATCTGGATGGGGAGGAACAGACTCCGACTCAACCCAGACAAGACTTAGTGGCTGTGCATACCGGCATCTCGGATTCAAGAAACTCCATCTTTGACCATAGGGGGAGAGGTGTTGCCGCCTGTGGATAAGGCGCGCAACTTAGGTGTCCTCCTGGACGAACAGCTCAGTATGGAGGAGCAGGTGGGAGCCGTCGCCAGGGGGGCTTTTGCCCAGGTTTGCCTGGTGCACCAGTTGCGCCCCTACTTCGACCAAGATTCCCTACGCACGGTCACTCGTGTGCTCGTTGCCTCCCGTCTTGACTACTGCAATGCTCTCTACCTGGGGCTGCCCTTGAGGACTATACGGAGGCTTCAACTGGTACAGAATGCGGCCGCATGGGCAGTGATGGGAGTGGCCCGATTCTCCCATGTGACACCCCTCCTGCACGATCTTCATTGGTTGCCAGTTGCCCTCCGTATAAGACTCAAGGTGCTGGTATTAACCTATAAAGCCCTGCATGGCTCGGGTCCAGGGTACTTGCAGGCGCGCCTCCTACCAGTATCGAGGTCCAATTGCCCGGTACGCTCCCATAGGCAGGCCCTCCTGGGGGTGCTGTCGGCCAGACAATGTCAGTTGGTGGTCCCCTGGGGGAGGGCCTTCTCTGTGGGGGCGCCCACCCTTTGGAATCAGCTACCTCTAGAGCTGCGTTTGGCCCCGGACCTGCGCTCCTTCCGCCGTGATCTCAAGACTTGGCTATTTGTACAGGCTGGCCTGGACTGAACAGGGTTGGGAATTTTAATTTAAGGGTATTTTAATTAGATTTTATAATTGGATTAGATAATTTGATAAAGGTGTATTTATTGTTTATAGATTTCTGTGTAAGCCGCTCCGAGTCCCCTTGGAGATGGGGCAGCATATAAATCCAATTAAATAAATAAATAAATAAATAAATAAATAAATATATTGGGGGAGAGAGGGAGAGAGAGAGAGAGATCTATATTGGTAGATAGGTAGGTAGACAAAAAGACAGACAGGTAGGTAGATAGGCAGGAAGGCAGGCAGGCAAACAGACAGACCTTTTGGATGGATGGATGAATGGACGGATGGACAGACAGAAAGAATGCGAGAGCGGCAGCACTTTGGGAAAGCGGTGGCGGCTGCTGCCGCAAAGGCACAGGTCAGGTGCGGTACAACAGTCAATGGGGTGAGCCTGCAAGGCCAGCACCTTGATCGCTCCCCTGCCGTCTCTTAGCATTCCCAAGGGGGCGGGCAGAGGGGCTAAGAGGCGACAGGGGTGTTCGAGGTGCCGGCCGCCCTGCAGTTTCACCCATTGACTAGCACTGCTCCGGAGCTGGCACCTCCAATGCGGAAGCAGTGGCACATTATGTGCCACCAGGGCCACGTTCAACGCGCCACCCCCTGCCACCTCTTAGCATCCTCTGCTGGCCCCTTGGGGACACTAAGAGGCGGCAGGGGCGCGCCGCCCTGCAGGCTCACCCATTGACTGTAGCACCGCTCTGGATCCGGTGCCAAAATGGGTGAAACTGCAGGCCGGCGCTCGAACGCCCCTGCGCCTCTTAGCATCCCTCTGCTGTCCCCCTTGGGGATGCTAAGAGATGGCAGGGGGGCGGTTATGTTGGGGAGGGGCAATGACAACTTCCTCAATGGCTCAAGGGGGCGATTCTTTCAAAAAGGTTAAGAACCACTGGTTTAAAGCTTTATCCCCCATGAAATGTTCACATAGGTTAAAAAAACCCTTTTTATATGTAAAGATATATTGACTATATGATAAAGATAGGCATAATTTTATATATGAGGTGTACAGAAACTGCATAAATTATATTTAATACATCTGAATTATTGGAAATCATTGAATAAAAAAATCAGTTGGAAGAGGTACATAGGTCATCTAGTCAATTAATTAATTAAAACAGTACAAACCACTACTGTTTAATAGTGATAAAGACAAACCTTGAAACCTTTCAATCGTAGTGAATCAGCCATTGTTATAGTCAGATTGTCCAGTAATTTTTAAACCAAGATTTCCCCCTGTTTCTCAGCTTTTTATGTATTAACCTATTCATGCTCTTGGTTTCAACAGATGTTTGACACATCTTACACATGAAAGCTTAGATACTTGTAGACCATTAACGTATTTCCTTTGCATCTTTTCTTTTGTCATATGAAAATACAGTGTCATTTTTTTTACATGCTAGTAATTACATGCTAGTAATCATCTATAAAGCCCTTCATAGCTTAGGTCTGGGGGTACTTGCGGGAGCACCTGCTGCCAGCAATGATTTCCCATTGCCCTGTGTACTTCACAGACAGGGTCTCCTCAGGGTGCTGTTGGCCAGCCAATGTTGGCTGGCGACCCCCAGGGGGAGAGCCTTCTCTGTGGGTGCGCCCGCCCTCTGGAACCAACTACCTGTGGAGCTTCGGGTGGCTCCTGACCTTTGATCTTTCCATCGTGATCTGAAGACTTGGCTTTTTCGATCAGCCAACCTGGACTGAAGGGGATTTTAAATTGTTTTAATCTGTTTGTTGGCTTTTAATGTTTTAAGGTTTATAACTGGGGTTCTTTGATTTAATAGTCTTTTAAATTTTGTATTTCTGTTTTTTATTGTTGTGAGCCACCCTGAGTCCTTCAGAGATAGGGTGGCATAGAAAACCCATTTTAAAATAAAAATAAATAAAATAAAATTTTAACTAGATATGTTAAGATTACTCCATTCACTTACTAGTGGTGTAAAATATTTATTGTGGCATTGCAATCCCATATTAGATTCATGGCCTTTCCTTTTCTTTGTGATAATGATTCAGGCTTCTGTTCCTACTTTGCCTCTACCTTTATGAATACCAGGACCTCATTATGAGGATCATAATGAAAATAAAATCTGTTAGATTTATATCCTGACACTTGCGCGCGCACACACCCTTACACCCTCCCCTTATAATCCAGGGCAGATTGCATAATGCTGTCTTCTTTTTTCTTTCTCCCGCAGTAAACATGTGGAATAAGTAACACTGGGAGATAATGACTAAGTTCAATTTATCTAGTGAGCAAATTTCCCTGAAAAGCAGGAACAATTTCCATTGGCACCTGTCCTCCCCAAAAAATCATTTTTCTAATTGTTAGCATCTTAATTTGTATGAGTAGCTGCTGCTTTCCAAATCTGGATTTTAAGACGGGTCTCTATAAGCACATATTAGTATTTTCTCCCACTAATTCTGCATATAGCTTTGCCATTGTAACTCTGTTTAAGAAATTTAAAACTGAGATTTATGTTGCTTTATATATGTGCAAGAACGTTATTTCCTTGATTTGATTATATCAGTAAATAAATGTTTGTTTCAGGATAGTAACTAATAATCAAATATACTTATGGTTAGCCTATTGATTAAAACTAAATTTGGATGCATTAAAATGGACAACAGATTTTGTTTGTTATTTGGGTTGTTTTTGTATCTACCAAAGTGTCCCATGTTCAGTTATCTATCAATTAACAAATTAATTAATTAAAATACAAATGTGTCAACTTATTTGTCTGCATGGAAAGCCATAGAGAAACTCAAATACAGTTAATTTAATTCCATTAATATATGTGTTCCTCTAAAAGATGCAATCTAATTTCTTTTAGAGACCTACATTCATATTAGTCATGCAAAGCACTGTGATCTCAGAAAGATTATTTACAAAAGCATTGTTCCAAGTAGCACCAAGCACAAAGGAAATGTTCAATTGTAACAGTCCTGTTGTAAACTAGAGTGTCTTATTTTGGGTAATTGATAGATCAGTGGCCTACTCTGGCCCAGCCATGATAACAGTCATCTGAACATAAAGGAGAAACAGGCAATAAATGTTAATGAGATGCTGCTAGTTCAGAATAGTGTGTGTGTGTGTCTATATATGTATGTGTATTTATGTCTGTATGTATATATGCATTACAAGGGCCTTGGTGGTGCAGGCTGTTAATAGCCTAGCACTTAGCTCCAGCTGCCTGTAATTATTGCAGGCTCGAATCCCACCAGGCTCAAGGTTGACTCAGCCTTCCATCCTCTCGGGATAGGTAAAGTGAGGACCCAAGATTGTTGGGGGCAATAAGCTGACTTTGTAAAAAATGCCACTTAGTAATAAGCAGGCATATACAATGGAATGAAGGCTATTGCTGAGCGCATTGGGTTGTATCCCAAAAACTAAGCCGAGTCTCCAGAGAAGGGCGGGATATAAATATGAATAAAATAATAATAATAAAAAATTCTGTTTCCCGTTTTCCATATTTTCTATTTCTATTACATAAAGATTATTGCAAGGAAAAGTAGAGATGGTAGCATTTAACGTCCTACATAATAGCTTCAATCATATTTTCAGAGTACTTTTAAAAGTTACTGACAAAATGTACACAAAGAATATTTTATTTCAGATAAATCTTCCAAAGTTTTTGCAAAAGCTCCTGCTCCAATTTTTTTTTCTTTTTGGGGAGGAGGGGAACAGAAACGTAGGGCTGTGCATTTTAAGTATTTTTCTCTATAACATCAAAACTTGCACCAGGGGAATAACGTTGTATGTCAGTTGTCTCCTTCATATCAAAAGAAATCTTTTTCTTCTTTACAGAAATAGAGGACAAAGCCAACTTGGGAAAAACATTAATTATACCAAATGTTCTATACTTGTTTCAGTAAAATGATTTTAAAATCTAGTATTGACTAGTTGCTTTTTCATACTTTATATTAAAGTGATTAAACTAATAAAATATTAGTCAATAAATAAAAATATTATTTTCAATATTCCTTCAGCTTCCTTGATCCTTATTTTCTTTGATCCTTCAGTTGCAACAAAAATCCAAATAGCTTCTGGATTTCATAAAAGCATTTGAAGGTTAAACACAACACCCATCAATAATACTAAGTTACTAGTTAATGAACTGTCTAACACATCAAATTCACCTAAGAGAAACTTCCCTTGATTTAGAAAATGTATAGGATATAGAAACATATAGAAAACATACAAATTCACACTTTGCATTACACCACTATTTTTTTTAATAAACCCCAGTTGGCTGAGTCATAACTTACTTATTAACTCCAATGATTTGTTTTTAAAATCCCTCTAAACTATAAGCAGGCAAGCCATACTGTGGCGTTCTTCAATCTGTATTTTCAAACCCAGTGAAAAAATGGCATTTGTCTTAAGCATTTTTATTTTTTTTAGATGGTGAATTTAAGCTTTCTTGCAGACAATAATAACTTGAAAAGGACTCATATAAACTGGATAATTATATTCATGTGAAGAACCAGAGAACTGACATTTCTGTGATTGTCGCTGTGTCTGGTGAATATTTCTGCCCAGCAAATGGATACTGACTATATGATACTTTAGATTTGAGATTTCATTCATTAACACACATGGGAGTATATCCTTGTATTTATTCACCCATGAAAGGTAGCCCTGTTAACATGTACTACACTCACTAAAAAAAAACAGTTTTTTTTATTTTGCTCGGAAGCTCTTCTGATTCTTTATAAACTAGCTTATCACGGAGATATCAGCAACCCATTAATATGCTATATAGTGTTCAGTGATTACAGTAGTTACAATTATCGTAAACTCTTTAAAACAAGATGAATGTCCATTTCTTAATTGCGTATCTAAGTAGTACAGTTTCAATCCATGTACCGGTATGTATTTTTGTTTTGCTTTGGGAGAGTTGCTTTATTTTTTTTACTTCTTTATTTTATTTTAGCTTCTTTTTTTAATATGGTAGGCAAAATGCAATCAAAAGCTCTTAGCTAACCTATCCGGAGATCTTTTTTTACTTCAGTAGTGAGCTCTCTGATGTGCTTTCATCCCTATGTGTTGGCCATGTCCAATCTCAATTTCTTTACACAGTATTGGGATTTATCCATTTTAAATTAACATATATCACATCTATTTTGCTTAGAGATCTGCATGATATATGATTTTAGAATGGGCTTTAGAATAAGTTCATTACTAATCCAATAGTGAGCTCCTGACAGAGGCAAAAACTAACTGGCTGCATCTTCTGTAGGTGTCTGTGAATACTGAAATACGAATTTTGTAACTAACTAAGTACTGGGCGGTAAAAAATTTAATAAGAGCTTGTGCATGGTGTGTCATTTCTCTTCCTTCAGGCAAGGCAGTTTTCCTGTCATCAATCAGAGTGGCATTATGGGATCCAGCTCTCCATACACCCAACCAATGAACAGCAACTCAAGTCTGATGAACCCTCAAGCTTCTCCTTACAGCATGGCACCTAACATGGTGAACAGTTCTACAGGTAATGACTGGTAAAATTTCAAGGAGTAGCAAGGTGCTTTTTCAAAGGTAGAAACCTTTAAAGTGTTTTTGACAGTGGTACAATTGCATATTCATGTCTCAAAATCCTGCTGTAAGAATTTGAAAATTCCCAATCACTTTGCCAACTCCTAGATGTATCTCCACCATATCTCTACTTTCTCTCCTTTGTTTATTGAAAACATGGATTTTGCCCATTTGACAGCTGGCAGGTCTAGAAGAAGACTTGCTTAAAATGTAGAAGGGATCTTGAAACTAGGATTCCTATGGTTAAACAATATTTTTGGCCAAAATAACTGAGTGTGTCTCATAATATGTCTCTTACCTACCTCAAGTATAACTTTCTGAAAACCCAGGTAATATATTTGTCTACTAAAATAGAAAGAAAATGGACTTTTTCCAGTAAAATTTACTAAAATGTTGCTTTACATTTATTTTTGTTTGCAGGAATATCATTACAAGGCATCTTGTTCCCTGCAAGATTATTCAGTTGCTCATTTTCATTGCTGTAAGATTCAGGCTTACATTGTCCATTTCTTCTTTTTCCCTCCAATGACAGTGTCATAATAGGGTTTTCCAGCAGCTATATTGTCTCGAGTTATAAGTAAAAAGGGACAATTTAGTCACATGTATGGAATACTTTCCCAACAGATAGGCAGACAAGGGACATTTGTACTTCACCCCCCTTTTTTTCTCTTCCCATAACCTTTTAAAGTTTTTGTTTGCATATTTTTGGTTTTCTGCAGTATTTTTCTAGGAGCTGAAAATTCCCATTATTGGCCTATGGCCTCATAATGCCTGCTTTTTTTTACCCTGTATGCAACTATTTAACAGAGGTACTCCCACTGGTCTTATTTATAATGGTTTTATGTTGTTTTTTCAACAGGGATAAGGAGAGGAATGAAAACTTTTAATCATACAGGAAGGGTTTTTTTTAATATAAAATAAAATTGCTTCTTTTAGTATTAGGCACAAGCAGCACACTTTTACTCCAGTTGAAACAGGAAAAGTCTTGTTGAGCAAATGATAATCATCTGCTTACTCCTCACCAAAGCTATCCTAGGTATTACTGTGTTTGGGTTATGTAGTTACCTATTTTGTCTGCCTGGCTGAACTAAAATTACTTTTGAGCATTGAAACTACACTATAAATTCTAGCGTTCTGCTGAGCAGCTGTAATTTTTTACCCTAACCTCTCTGGCTCCTAGATCTGCAAACATCACCAACAAGCAAACAGATGGTAGAATGTCCTGCCTAGGAAGATTTATGTATTGCAAAAGAATAACCAGTTTTAAGAAGGATACACAGGGTGATTTTTTTTCTTCAGATAGCTCAGCCATTTATTACTTTATACAGTGGAAATCTATTCAGTACAAAATCACTTATCATATGTCTTTTGTATGCAGCAGTCATTGTATTTTTATTGTATTACACATTCTGAAAAATTGAGTTTTTACAGTAATTTAACCATAGAAGAGAATATATGTACCTCAGGATTGAACTGTGGAATTCTTGTGCTCTCTGAGCTTGATTGTTTTCTGGCAGATATTTCATTACCCAATGAGGCAGCAGCATCAGTGTTTTAGAGTGTGAAGTTTGTTCCCTATTTATGTATAGTAGCTTATCTTCCCAATGTTGATGAGGGTATGATTTTCTCCTAGGTAGTTCCTTGATTAGGGTATTGTTTTCTGCTTACTTGTTCTTGTGCTAATCCCTGCTTATTTGGTGTTGGCTGCTTCAAAGGATGTGTTCTGGTCTTTTTGTTTCCTTCTTAGCTTTTTTATTATCTCTTTTGAATGATATGCAAATGTGTTTATTTCTATGTGTCTATTAATGGCTGATTTACCTGAACGTCAAGCTTCCAGTAATTCCTAGCCTTTTTGCATTTAGCTTGATCTAGGTTGTTCACAGTTTCCAAGTGGAAACTATGGTTGAGTCTGTCCATGTGTTGTGAGATGAAGGACTTTTCATTATGTCTTCTGACTCCTAGTTGGTGTTAAATTAAAATAATACAATATTAAAATCCCATCAAACAATTTTTAGAATCCATAGCAGCAGTGAATGCATCAACTTTAATTTTTAATATGGCAAATATTGATAAATGTAAACCAGGGAAACAAAAGCTCTTTTATGCTCCTCCATATATTTTTTTTAAGTGGAAAGGGGTCCTGAGAGAAAAAAGTTTAAAAATCATTGACTTAAGTGAATCTTTCCAACTTTGTCATCCTTTAGATCTGTGGATGTGAAGCTGCAGAATTTGCAGCAGTAGCCATAATTGCTGGGACATTCTTAAAGTTAAAGTCCACATATTTGGATGGTACCAGGTTGGAGCAGGTGCAAAGTTGTTTTAGTTGTATTTTTTAAATTTACTCTAGTTAAGTAATTTACTAGGGTTATGCAGTGCAAACAAAACAGCATTGGTATATTGGTGTTGCTCCACAGCAACAACAAAAAATAATCCTAGCTCAAGAATTTTCCACCAGCCAGGAAGGCTTAACCAGGCTACCTTCTTTCTCTTTGATTCTGAACACACGCAAAAATTTTCAGAGACGTCTATATATTGCCTCGAAAAAGGACATTGTAGTTCTGCCAATAATGGTTTAATAGAATTATCCAACAACATTAATTCAGATAACTGGCACTTTAACTGTCTCTCTGTTCCATTAGGGCAACATAGAAGATAAAGAAAATACCCCTTAGATGATCTCGGAAGATAGGAAGAATTTCAAGTAGCCTCTTGGGTAGAAATGAATTGTTATAGGCCTTAGTAATTAAATAATTATTGAAAGAGAAACAAAAGTGGGTATGTATATAACTGCCTTTGCAGTTATAATGCCAAGGAAAAAATGGCGAGCACAAGAAATATTTCATTTGAAAAAAGGAAGCATGTATTAAAATTTTATTTCATGACTATAACTTCATTTTCTTTTCCTTTTCCCATTTTTTTTGTCTTGTGGTTCAGTTACTGGAGATAAATTTTCATTATGCTTGTTTTAGTAAAAAAAAAAAGGTATTGCATAACAATATTGCTGAGTCTGTATAAACTTGCCATTAATGTAATTATATTTTAATGTAATTTTTGTTCTAGCCACAAACAGTTTCTTCTATTTTTGCTTAAGTAAATTGGCACAAAATATTATATTTGGCTTTACAGCTTTACCGCTGCTCACTTCAGCAGTTCTGTTCCAAGCAAAGCATATCTGTCACTTCGGTAGTCATTTGCCTCGATCCAGGAATCTGTCTATCCACAAAAAGTGTTCAGGCATATTTCAGAAAATATAGGAATTCTAGCTATGAGACCATAGAGAGTTTGTGAATTTCCTACAGTGAGAAAACTGTTGTGTGGTAATGTAACATAATGCAAGCTACAGACAATGGATTTAGATCTTGGAACCAATCTTTTCCTCAACCAACCTTTTCATTTTGCAAAAACACCTGCATAAAGGATTTGTGGAATGATACTACAATGCAGTCACAACATCCTGAGCTGAACTATGAGTCATTGCAGTGCTAAGAGGAGGCATCAAATGTAATGGATAACCCAGGATACTACGTTGGAAGTATTATTTCTAGGAACACCATTAGATTGAGTTCCTGCTATAGAGGGAGTGTAATCCCATCCAGACTAGCCAATTTCCCCATTTTCAAGATCAAGAAAGGGTGAACTGGCAAGCTCACATCACAATATCTCAGCACGTTCTGGATTGTGTCCTCCTCTTTTTTCTCTGCTATCACACATTACTTCAGCCATTTCCAGACTGCTTATAAATAAGAATTTTGGATAAGTAAACATGCATACAGTTTTGTTAGATTTTAATATCAAATAGTAGGGGTGAATATGGTGTTTATAGATTGTGCTCAAGAAAAAAGATCGTCCTCTGTCTCAACACTCAGTAGGGACTGGATATATTTGTGGCCTGACTCACTATAAGATACTTAATTGTGGCATAGTTGTCAAAGTGTTATTCTTTAACCAGGGTAAGTCAAATTCAAACCCATCTTTAACCATGAAGACTCTATGGTGATTATCAACCCTTCCCTCTCAACCCAACCCACATTACAAAGTTGTACTGATTTGGGGGCAAAATAAAAGGAAACCCCATGTAAGATCCCATTAATTCTAGAAGGCAGTAAGGGATATATATCTAATGTGCATAATTGAATTGCTGATATATTAAGATTTTTATTGCTTTTAGCAATGTTGCTTGAGCACTAGCACTGAAACATGTTCTGACATTGACAACAATATCCTTATCAGAAGATAGGGGAGAAAACACAGACCACTTGACTGCAATATAAATTATGTTGTATTTGCCTTTAAGTGTGCTAAGTTTGGTGTGATGTAGGTCATTCAGGACCTTGACCCATATTTTCTTTCCTCAACTATCCCTACTTTCAACTTGGAAAAAGCCCAAGGCTATTTCTTGAAGCCCATTCACTCTCTACAGCAATATTTTTCAGTAATAGATGTCACGGTTATCTTCCATTTTTACGTTTTGTGTCTTTTGACAATTTATGGGCTGGATTGTTAATGTGTATGCACTGGAGTTTGCCAGAACAGTGACAATTGCATTCTTTCACTGCTTGAAACAGGGTCAAAATGATGCCCCCAGCTTGTCATTGGACTTGAAAGCAAGGGGACTCCTGAGACCTTATAAAGAACATTGCAGCAAAAGATGGAGAATGCCACAAGAAAGCCAGAATTTATTATCTATTTACAAACCGCACTAGTTGTTCTTTCTCAAGATGACAGTAGTTGTAGCTGTGGATAATGGATCACAGTACAGATGGCAATTTTCTTGTATCCAGATGTGCTTCATAATTTACAGAGGAAACACATGTGGCAGATGTCGTATAAGCTCTCTTGCTGACTCAGGCAAGAAATAAACCAATTTCAGAGGATATAGATTGCTCATGATTCTTCTTCCATAACGTATCATCCACAATTTAGATTATACTTTTCTATTCAGATTGTTCTGCTCCTGTGCAACCATTCAAATGGTTACCTGGATAATTTAGAAATAGCAAAAAGTGTAACAGTAACTCATTGTTCAAGCTTCTTTTGGAAGGCTTGCAGCAGTTTTATGTACACCTAATACCAGCATATTCACAAATAACTTCGACTGGCATTATAGTCTGATTTGGGGGGGGGGTGGAGAAGATGTCAGCCATACTCAAGGTGGTCTTCTGATCTGGAATCAGCACATTCCATCTTGGGAGGGCATTTTGCACTTCTTACTCATTTCATTGAAAATTACACTGGGATGTTTACCTGATCCCTAAATCCCTTTGTTTTCTGCTATTCCATTAGTTAAGAATGTATTTTATTGTTGTGTTTTATATTTGGGCTTGTTTGGTTTAATGTCTTTTTAAATATTTATTGTTCTGTGTTTTAGTTGTGAGCCACCGGTCTTGGAGATGGGGCGGCATACAAGTTCAAATATAAATAAATAAATAAATAAATAAATAAATAAATAAATAAATAAATAAATATGTTCTCCTTGTAAAGCTGTAGGAAAGCTGTATTATAGCATCTCAATTTTACTCCCTTTTAGTTTGGTCTTCTTTGGCCTACTGGTACTGGCAGTTCACAGAGCCATATTCAATATATTGCTAACTGTATACTCCTGTGGCACATGCTGGATAGGTTTTTTTGGCAGAGCCATTCTCCCAACCTGCAGCGAAGTGATGCTAAAAATATTAGCAAATTAGCACCATGAAGCTTGCCAGCTTATCCGCCAGAGTCTTGCTCCTTCTCTCACTGCTGTAATTAAAACTAATTATTTCCTAAAACATAGTAATACATGGATATGTGCAATAATCATTTTGTAGTGGGCAATCTGCAAAGTGTTTTTAAAGCTCCCCCTTTCCCTTTGGCTTGTTCTCCCACATGTTGGCTGCTGCTTGGAATCTGCATTACCCTGTTGCAGAAAAGCAAAACAGCCCAGCAACCAACCATATAGGCTGAAGCTTCTGGGTCTGTAATCATTGGCATATTTCACCAGCTTTTCTTTTCTTTTCTTTTTTTGCCACTCAGGATTTTTACATGTCTTGTAAATAGATACCAGAATACCCTGTTTGCTAGTGTTTTTACTGCAATCTGGATCAATCACCAGAACCAGAGGTTTTTGTCTGCCGGGGTTTGGGACTCGTGCTGGAGCCCTTCCTCGGGGAACTTCTTCCTAGCAGAGTGAGAGAGAAGTTCCCTGAGGATGGGCTCCAGCACGAATGTCCAAAAGCTCGGAAGACAAAACCTCTTGTCCCGGTGATCGATCCAGATTGGATCCTGCAGCATTATCCTGGGACATCTATATTCAACTTCATTCGTGAGTGTTTTTACTGTATGTTGAAGAATGAATGAAAAAAAGTAACTACTAATAGCATTTGCTGTGAGACTTTGATTTTATAGGAAAAACTGAATGAATTACACACACACACACACACACACACATCTAGAATACACTACAGGTAGTCATCAACTTATGGCCAATCTTTAGTAACCATTCAAAGTTACTATAAATCCCTCAAAAGGTACTGACAACCCAGTTTAAAGTTCATCCCCCCCAAAGCAGTCACGTGCACATTTTGGGTATTTGGCAACAGCCTGCAACCGGCTTTCATTTATGGGCATTTGCAGAATCTCACAGTCTCATGACTGTGAATTGTGACATTTTTTTTGCCAAAAACCAGCATTTACTTCCAATTTTCCACAAAAAAGCTCCAGAAGCAAACAATGGGTTCATCTAATGGCTACAGATTTGCTTAAAGCCAGTGGTTTTGTATAATGACTGTAATGATTTGCTTAATGACCACTACAAAAAAATCAGGTTGACACATTTTATGATCATCATGACTTACAACCCTCATCGGCAGTCTCCATCACAGTCATAAGTCAAGGACTACCTGTATGGTTTTCAAATATTTCTAGAAAATGTTTGTAAGTATAAGAGGAGTTGCTGTTTTTTATTTGTGCTTTAGGGTTAAACACATATAGTCACAACTGTATATCTTGAATTTTACATAGTTGTGTGTCTGTGGAGTGTATCCCACAGCTATACTGGTACCTGTCCCTAATCCAAAACGGAATGTAGGAAAATCATAGGAAAAAGGGAAGGAGAAAGAGAAGAACCATAAAAGAGAATGGAAATGGGATTCGAAGGTTGGCTTTGGGATACAGTTTCAGGCTATGGATGTTTATTAAGAAAGTATCTCAACTTAACACTTCTGCTCCTTAAATATGTGAATATACTATAAAAGGAAATGCAAGATATAATTTTGATTCAACTATTCCTTTTCCTCTTGAAGTTTGAAATAGGAAATTTCCATGATAAGTAGCAATGGTCTTATAACTTATTTCTCACATGCTTCCAACGCTAGGAAAAAAATGAACATTTCTGAGGCATACCTCTGTGATATGGCTGCATAAATCTTACTTGAACAAGAATTATCAATATTACACTATACTGTATTCCCAACTGGCGTCTTTAGAGCTGAATGTTCATGTCAGCCACTGAGAGATCTATGAAATAATTTACCTGCTAAAGAATGTAGTGCATTTAAGTCTGTTGCAGGCCAAGCATTTGTTAACTAGAAGGTTGGTAGAACATTACGAAGTGCTTAGTAATGTAATTGTAAAGCTTTCATTCTACTTCTGAAACTGTAATGCATTGCAAAGTCCAATTCAGTGCCTTAAAGTATTAATTGTAATAGCTGATGTGACAGCAATTGGTTTCTGTGTCTTTCTAGTAAAGTCCTATCTGATCTCTAAAGAGATCCATAGATACAGGAGTTTGATACGCATACCTAGTTTTCTTGTTAAAAAAAAGGTCTTAAAGTTAGGAATGAGAATAAAGGGAAGAGTAAATCTTTGGATTATCAGAATCCTTTAAATCCATTTAAATAAATAAATCACACATTTCTCTTTTATTACAGCCCAGCTTTCTTGATCTTCAGTGCTTTAGTGTGCTGTTTTGTTCTGTTCAAGAATACCCAGTATTTTGACATTTATTGTAAATGCATCTAATCACAGTAGCTTTTCAGTAGCACTGATGTTCCATAATGAGTCACTGCATTCTGTATGCGAAAGTAGCATGACTGATAAAAATTCTCATAAAATTGAACATAGTTATATTTGAGATAACTCATCTAACACTTCAACAGGGTTTGCCAGCTCACAAATCAAAGATGGGCCTAATAAAGTTGGTTGTCATTTTCCAGAATGAATGTGGCATATGTAGCTGTAAAGAGTTGTACAATTGCATCTCCTTAAAAGAACGTTTAATTCATTTTCAAAATCTATTTGCTGAGATACAAGGCTCTTCCCAGCTTCCATAAGAAAATGAACATCCACTTTTTCTGACTGTCTCATGCCATCAATTGGGAGCAGAAGAAAGTTACCCTTAATCATGTCTCCTGTTTTCAATTAGCACCTATGGGTCTTGCAGATTTGATGACTCAAGGCGAGTCCAAATTGCCGGTTCCTCTCAAACCAGATGGAAAAGAAGAAGGACCTCCCCAGCCAGAGAGCAAAAAGGTACTTCCTTCCCTTGCATGCATTCTTGGTTTGGCACAGCAGAACTCTGTTGCTTTGTCCTTTGTTCTCTGATTTGAGCTTGCCCCTTCAGTTCTTTCCTGCATGGTTTTTTCCCCCACCATTCATGTGCAAACTATTACTTTGGTTTTATTCTTTTCCTTATCTGGATCTGAAAGTTACTAGTTCTTATGGCATTACCTTGGGAGGTGGGGAAATAAAGCTCAATAAAACCTTCGGGGTGGGGGTGGGGGGTTTCAGTTAAACCCTGAGTGGAAAAAGTGGATCTTACCTTAGCCTTGGTACTTGGCAGCCCTGTTTCCTCTGTCTTCCATTATAGCTTCCTGTTTTGGCCGTTTCAGTAGCCACAGCATACTTTAATTTTTGCTTTTTTTTTCTTCCTTATTTGATAAAAATAAGATGACCGGCTTTCTTTATTTTATTTTTTCTCTCCCCCTTTCTTTCTTTCTTTCTTTCTTTCTTTCTTTCTTTCTTTCTTTCTTTCTTTCTTTCTCTCTTTATCTCATGAGGGGAAACCTCTGCTTGATGCTCCATTTAGCTTGACGAAAGCATGGTGGCATAGCAGCTTAAGCTAAGCATCCAGCAAAATTGCAAAATTATATGATGAATGTTGTTTTAAGGCATATGTATATTATACGTTGTCTCTTTTCTCTGTGTGTCTCTGTTTATATTTCATATAGTTAAAAAAAATGGTCAGTCTGTTAAACTGGATGTATTTTTTCCTTTTTAATAAAGTTTGCCCTGCCTTTGTCCTTTTTTTATTCCTCTACCACAGGATAGCTACAGCTCTCAGGGTATTTCTCAGCCCCCAACCCCAGGCAACCTGCCAGTCCCTTCCCCAATGTCCCCAAGTTCTGCTAGCATCTCCTCATTTCATGGAGATGAAAGTGATAGCATTGGCAGCCCAGGCTGGCCAAAGACTCCATCAAGCCCTGTAAGTGGCTCTGGCTTTTGTGTTTTTGGGTTTTTTGGTATTTAATAATATTTTAATGCTTGCTTGTCTGTTTTATAGATTCTTTTGTTCATTATTTATCCGCTAAAGGGTTTGTTTCATGTAAGCAGTCTAGGCTAAATTCTGCTCTTGGTTCTCTATGTGCAGCTCATCCCTTTGCTCAGCCTTAGGTGGCAATTGAGCTTGCTTGACTGAGGGCAAAATTTGGCCCAGCCCAATTTAAAATAAAAGAGTAACAAGAAGGAAAAAAATGGCATTTGAATGTGTTAAAGAAGTTTGCCTTACTTTGTAATATAGCCGATGTTGTGAAGAAAATCTTTCTCTCGTAATGCATCAGCTTACAAAGCATGCCTTCTGTGTTGATCAGAACATTCTGTCTCTTTTATGGGGTCCAAACTCTTAGCAAACCAAGAGGATTTTCAATTGGTCATAAATAGCATAGCAATCTAAAAATTCATTTCTTCTGGTTTAGAAAACATTGTTGTTCTCACTTGTGTGCATTACAGAACAACGCAGATAATAATTTCTGAGCAGCCAAACGTACTTGCCACATTAGAAAGTTATTTTTGGAATGGGTGAAATCTTGCAAAGTGTAAATATAGTTTTTAGACAGCATTTTAACAAGAACATTATTTGTTACAAAGATTCCTGATACCAAAGCTTAGCTAATTTTCCTCAACTATTTTAATTTTTATTGTAACATTAAGAAAAATATTTCTGCTTTTAAGAAATTTTTGCTGTGTGATAGAAAGGCGTCACTAATTTGTTATAAAGTTCAGCAGAGTGCTTTCAACGATGTCTTGATTTTTATGTGACATTTAATGGAAATAGTGTGTGAAAAGACTAGAATGAAAGACAATGTATAAAATGAAACATTATTTCTCTGCAGTATTTTTTTTTAAATATGTATTTTCACCTTGTAGATGCATCAGTAAAAAAAATGTTTAGAGGCCTTCAAAATCAGCATTCCAAATCTAGCTCATGCCAAATTGCCATCTTTAAAAACTAATTTATCTATGTGCTAAATGGTTTTTACTGGTTACTGTCAGTTTTAATTATAATTATTGGGATTCTTGTTTAATATTTTTTAAATTTTAAACTTTTGTATTGTATGTTTTTACTGTTGTGAGCCGCCCTGAGTCCTTTGGGAGATAGGGCGGCATATAAATCCCATTATTAAATTAAATTAAATTAAATTAAATTTAAAAAATGCTGTGACACACTCCACATAATTACTTGTTGTTGGCAAAAAAAATTCATGGAATATTCTGACATGATGACATGTACACAAGATCAGCCTTCCCAGCTTAGTGTTCTCAAATGTGTTGAGGTTAGACCTTGGAATACTGCAACCATCATAAGTAATGAGCCAGTTGCCAAGCATCCAAATCTTGATCGCGTGATCAAAATAAGTGTGAAAAATGGACATAAGTCACTTTTTTTCAGTGATGCTATAACTTCAAACGATCACTAAACAAAAGGTTGTAAATCAAGGATTATCTTTAGTTCATGGAAAGGCTACTTAAACTTTATAGAGGCAAAAAGGGCTACTCTTTCTTCCAGACCTGTTTCCTTGACATTTTTAGGTTAATCATAATTTCTAGTTTTTCAGGTGAAGCTTAGGGGTATGTGATATCTTGGAATCAGTACTTCCATTCACCTTCTTTCTCTCTCTTTCTCTCTAAATTCTTTCCAAAGAAAATATAAATGCAGTTAAAAAGGCCAGTGCAAAAGATCATTGTACTTTTTTTACATCTATGTTCATAATCCAGTGTAAAAACATCAGTTACAGAAAGGAACTGATGAGAAGCAGAAGAATAGAAATCACTTAGCAATGTTTGAATCCTTCAGAAAAATTGGCTTTGAGTCTCAGAAGGCATCTTTCTGGTGTATGTTCCCTCTATGCTCAAAAGTAGTTATTCCTAACTGGAAGTCTAAGTGCCAGCTCTACAAACTGTGGGTTGTTAGATGGGGATGCATTAAGTGCATGGAATGTCAATCCTTTAAAACATTTTTTGGAAATGTAAAAGATCTTTGGGGAGAAAATATGCATCCATGTGCTTTTTTAGCTATTATATATCTCCAGGGAGAGTATTAGAAATGCATATTTCTGTTTCTGCAATAATTAAAGAGAACCACTTCAGATTTTTTTTTGAAAGAGGAAATGGAAGGAATTACCTTTTATTTTCAGATGAAGTAAACATTGCTATGTTCTAGAGTTTTTAGAAATTAATTCAGAACTTTAACAAAAAGCAAAGGAAAGGACTTGTGAAAGGACTTAGGAAAGTAGAAAACCTGGGTCACAATTGTCCTTTGATTTCAATGGAAATTATTTGAAAAAACAGTCTCAGGCTGAAGTGCTGATGTGAACATCACTAGATATATTTGTATTACTCAGTAATACCCTAGAAGAGATGGGTGGAACATAAATTTAATAAATATTTAAATAAATATATATCTAAATTAACTAACATCCTGAACAGTTTAATAATTACAATTACCAATTAATATCAAAAGCCCTGCATCTAACGGATGAACACCTAATATATATATAAAGAGTATCAAGTGTTTGCAGTTATGTAATTATAATTATAAGCAATAATTAGGGTAACAATAGACACACAGAATAATCAGCAGCTGGGTTTGCATTCTGTCAGCATTACATTTTGGACAGTCCAAATAACAGATACAAATTCCAAACTGATGGAAAATAACCAGGACTCTTACAGTGTGGAAGATGCAGTATTCACTGCAGGATGTTTGTAGATAAAAATAAAGTCTTTAAAATGTATTCTATTTCTAATAACTGTATTTCCTCTATACAGTGTGTCACATTGTCACAATATACAAACTTTAGCTGAAATGTCTTGCATGTACACATGCAAAAACCGTAGTGCGGTGTCTTCAAACACCTTATCTAAAGAGACTATGCAAACTTGTGTTAGTACAAGTAGTTCCGATTTAACATCCATAATTGGGACTGCAACTTGGTTGTTAAGAGATCACTAAGCTAAACCATGACTGTGCTTATGATCTTACTTGACCTTTCCTTTGCTTTAAGGAATTTATTACCTTTACAGTCTGCTTTACAGACTGCTTTAGACTGTATCTGCTTTACAGACTGTAAAGGTATAGATGTGAGGATTGGTCAAACAGTTACTTTTTCTATTTATTTCATTTCATTTTCTATCCCACATTTATTATTATGTATAAATAACTGAAGACAATGAACATTCCTAATATTCCTTCCTCTCTAACCCTAACCCTGTGAAGTGGGTTGGGCTGAGACAGAGTGACTGGCCCAAAGACACCCAGGCAGTTTTCCATGCCTAAGGCAGGACTATAGCTCATAGTCTCCTAGTTCTAGGCCAGCACCTTAACCATTAAACCAAACTAGCTCTCATCACCAAACTGGATCTCATTTCATAACAGTGAACAGTCACTAAATAAGGCAGTCACTACACGAAGATTATCTGTAAATGCAACCCCAGGTGTATACATTATATTACATAAAAAGATACAGAAATATTATACCCATTAAAACAGTTTTATGTTGTTGAGTGATATTAAAACTACTAGATAAAATATATTAGATGCAGAAGTTATAAGTTTTATCTCCTCGTATTATGCCTCATTTCCATTGAAGAGATGGCACATTTCTGAATCCTCCTCTTTCTCTGTGTTTGGCCAAGCAAACCAAAACCTGTTGTAGGGACCTGGTGGTGGTCCTTTAAGAGGGGTCTCCAACCTTGGCAACTTTAAGACCTGTGAACTTCAACTCCCAGAATTCCTCAGCCAGTTGAAGTCCACAGGTCTTAAAGTTGCCAAGGTTGGAGACCCCTGCTTTAGAACAGCTATGGGTGGCATGCAGGGCAGCATTGAATGTAGCCCTGTAAGATTTTCTGCCAAAAATTCTTAATAATTTTTCATTATGCACCAGGATACTTTTTTATCCTCTCAAAAGTATTTATTGCGTATCAAATAAATCCACCTGTGTTTGTTATTTGTTTTTTATTATTTACTTCAGCATTGATTGGTAAACTGAATTTAGTTTATAGTTTAGTAGTTTTAGGGTAAAATAAACCTTATAAAATAAAAGGCTTCCCTTTAAGGGAAGGTGGACTTTTCCGTTCAGTCTGGCCATATGAGGCTCCTGTAATTTGTGCTTGACTGAACAGTAGCATGTGCAAAATGTGAAATTTTAATGTGTTTTGCTGTAGGGCTTAAGCAGTAGAAAATCAAGTTTTCTATGGGAAGATTTCCCCTTTTTTCTTCTCAAAGTTAATATTTCATTTTAAAAGAAAATTGCACCACTTCACTGTGCTTGACAGCCTGAAAGCTCCTGCAGTGAGAAGTCCTTCTGTACCTTGTGTAAATTGTGATGTTTTCAGATTAAGTTGTCATTTTGTGGCCTGCACCATCTCATTGAAAAGTGACTTTTCTTTATGTATATAGACAGTACAAATGTCCAGCAAAGAAAAGATTTTAAGCTACTTTCCATTCTTGGATGATTTAGTGTTGTAACAAGAAGTATTTCACTGTGTAAAATTGAAAACCTCTATTTGGCCATTAAGGCTGAATGTTCCTTGTAATAGGCAATTGGTTCAGGAGCAGAGTGAAAAATTATTAAGGATTGTATTAAACTTAGATTACATTTGTGCCATTATAAAACATGGATATCACGAGTAAGGAAGTACAAAAACTAATGAACAATACTGATATTAGCTGCAATAATTTGTTGTTCAGGAGGCTATACGTTCTTGTCAGCTCTCTTCTGAATTATTCAAAACAGAACAGTGAAAACTGGATTCCAACTTGAAAGTGACCTTTTCAAAAGAACATTTAATATCTGCAACATAGCTAGAATTCTTTTTGTTTCTTTTTCAAAGCAAACGGTTTTCTTTTTTAAGAAAAAAAGCTTGCTACATAGTGGTTTGAATGGCTGATATATTTGTATGAAAGAGGTAGCCTTCTGAATTAAGAAATGCAACCACGTTGTATGACACCATGCTTTGTGCCAGGACATTCTTCTACTGCAGTTCTTTATTTGCATCTAGTAAAGCAAATTCAGTTGTGTTAATTAATAATTGTCCCATAGTTAAATATGCTAAAAGGAGATCTGACATTGTCCTTTATTTCACAATGTGATAGACACTGTTACAGCCAGGAAGCATTACAGTGAATAAATTAGAATTCTGTGTGTAAGGTAAAAAGCTTTAGAGGCAGGTTCTGATTTAGTTAATTAAAAGCCATGGACCTAGTCTACATAAAATGAAACAGTATACTTCAGCGGAAGAATTCTAAGTTTATTTTAAATCTCCTGTGAAATCAATGTGACCTAGAAATGTTTGACTCTGCTCATTTTCCTGCCAGCAGCTTATACTGCCTTCTAAACCATCCAACAATCATTCTGGCAAAATAACAATAATGGGGACAAGCTTTATATCACTTAATAATGGCTAGATGCTGTTAGATGTTTAAACCATTGGTGGGGAAATGGCCTCTGACTGGCCTTAAAAATACTGTGATCACTTGAAATTTAAAAAATTCTGCATCTAAATATCTAGTAAGTGTCCGTGCTTCATTTTCCAAATTTTGGGTCTTTACGAAATTGATAATCCAGTTTTGTAACCAGTAGAATGTACAGACAGATGTGCTTGAGGTACATAATTACTCATTTTCTGCATATCAACAGGCTAGATTACAATTATAAGTATGCCAGGTATGGGAGTGGAAACTTAGAAATTCTATTCATGGAGGCACTGGAGCCAACAGAAATTTTGGATTGAAGGAAATGGAATAGTTTTTTTGTTTGTTTTTTTACTGGAACAAACTGGAAGAAAGGTGAGTTAAAGAAGATAGCCACTCCATCTTCTTTTTCAAACACCTACAAAATTCCATAGAATAACACAAAGCTAGAGATAAAACTATTTACATATTACTGAATGATGTAAGAATAAGCTTCAGCCCCTGGATATGGATGGCAGGCTACATTCATCACCATGCAATGCTTCAGTCCTGGGTGCGGTGGCCTAGGGGTTAAGACGCTGATCTTGTTGACCAGAAGGTTGGCAGTTTGAGACCCAAGCACCACATGACAGGGTGAGCTCCCATTCTTGCCCCAGCTCCTGCCAATCTTAACAGTTTGAAAGTATGCAAATACAAGCAGATACATAGGTACCACTTCAGTGAGGAAATAGCAGTGTTCTGTGCACCTCAGCGTATAGTCATGCTGGTCACATGACCAGAGAAGTATCTTCAGACAATGGTGATTCCCTCAGTTAAGAAACGGAGACGAGCACCTCTTCCTAGAATTGGACATGTCAGGACAGGAAACCTTTTAAGTTTTTTTAATCATGGGACACATAGTACTCTGCCAACCACTGGGTTCATAGTCAACCCCACATCTAACGTTGCTGCACCATTAACGTAGGCAATCTTCCATCTTTCACCATCTTCCAAAAAGTGGACAAGGGTAGGTTAAAAAAAAGGCAATATGAAAGCAATAACTAATTCTAATCTCATTTGATTTAAACTCAATTATAATCCAGTTTCTTTAATTACAGATAGGTTAGTATTCTTCATTTATTTAGTAACTGTCCCCTTTTTCTCCTTGCCTCTACCTGTAACATAGAATTCCTTCTTTACATTATCACAGTCAGGACAGTTTTAGATTATTACCTGCAAGTCTTTAAATAGTTGTCTAAAAATAGTCTTTAAAAAGCTAATTCATCCAGAAAAAGAATACCATGTGCTTAGTTTCCAATGCCAAATGCACCAATTTTTCCAAGGGTTAAAATTAGTAAGATTTTTTTTTCTTTTTGAGATAAAGTTACAGGTCATATTTGAGGAATTCTTCTACACATGATAATAATCAGGATAGTGTCATTGATGATAGAAAAGAAGTCAAACAATAAAGAGGAAATAAAATCAATGTGAAACTTTGACAAATAGTAAATAGCTATTCTGATTATTTAAACATTTCTTAAATATTTGTTTTTAACCATATAGACATAATAGGGAAGTGGGATAAAAAGGCATGTGGAAAAGGAACTGTGCAATGAAGTTTAATTCAGCTGTCAAATCTAAGGTTAATAAATCAGAAAACAGTATTTAACTATATGCAGTTTTTTAGATATGAATTAGGAATTACGGTGAATAGTAGTATGAAGTTACTGCCAGTTGTCATTTCCTTGTTTGCTTCACAAGTGGTATGAAGGACTAGATTTCTTTAATTCTAATTACAGCAGAACTGATTTGAATGTGAACGTTTGAATTATCTTGTGTTCAGGGTTTCATTTTTTAATAGAGTGAAATTATTACTAACCTCAGGCATCATCAGAAACTTGCCTTCTGAGATCCAAAGCTTATCTGAATTAATATGAAAACAATAAAATTGGGAGTTTGGGCCCTTTGTTTTATAAATGAAATGCAGCATGTGGACAGAATGTATTGTTTGTGCCTGAACTAGTAGCCTTCATTCCTGTCTGTTGTGTGATAGCTTTAGTTTAACATCCTCCTTTGTCTATGTTGTATTAGTTTCTTACTACCGTTTCCCTTCTCCCTCCCTCCCCCAACTTTTTTTTGAAATGTATTTGCTTTAGAAATCAAGTTCCTCCAACACAACTGGGGAGAAGATCACCAAAATGTATGAGCTGGGGACTGAACCAGAGCGGAAAGTTTGGGTGGATCGCTATCTCAACTTCATGGAAGAAAGGGGAACACCTGTAGCTGGTCTCCCTGCCGTTGGCAAGAAGCCACTGGATCTTTTTAGACTCTATGTTTGTGTTAAGGAGATTGGAGGCTTAGCCCAGGTGAGTGATTGTGAGTGATGCCAGATTGTCAAATGGCTTTCATCTTACCTTTGCAGGCAAAAGTAGAGACTATCCTTGAAATGCAACTTAACATCATTGTAATCTGCATATTTTCAAAGACTGAAGACCAGGTACCTCTAGCTTCAAGAATAACATTTAAACATAGTGCAGAGAACCTCAGGATCCAGAATGGCAAGAATATCCAATCAGAATTCAGAGTGCATAATCTCAAGAAAAGTGTTAAAATATATTTAAAGGATATGATTACTTTATTGGGTTTCTTAATCGTCCAGTCTAACTATCCCAACCTCCATCCTCCCAAATAACACTTTTGTGATGGTTTTAAATTCATTTTCATATTAAAAATGATGACAAGTCCCTGCAGCTTTTTCAGGTTTCCCTTTGCCTCCTTCCTGGGGCTGAGAGGGAGTGACTGGCCCAGTTGGCTTTTTGCCTAAGACAGAATTAGAATTTATGGTCCCCTGAATTCTAACCAGTGCCTTAAGCTGCTTTCCAAATTGGCTATGTTGAAATTTTGCTGGAAAAAAAAAGATGAGAATGAATTTCATCTTCATGCATAATCAGTGAAATGAGACTGCTTATATAAATATCGCCTAATATAATTTTGTACACCAGTATGGAACATCTTATAAATAATGACTGATTCATACAAATGTGATTTCAAATATAGATACAGAAAGAAAAGCATATAGCTATGTATGCTATAATTGAGAAAATGCATAGGTGAATATTTTGTTAGATTTTTTTTAACCATATACACATAACAGGGAAGTGAAAATAATATGCTGCAATGGATCTACATAAAGGATGCATACAGTATACATTTTTGGTCTTCATACATCATCCAATTTTATTTAAGCAACTCTTAGAATTTTAGTATCATGCATTACCAACAGAATTCATTTCATTCATTAGTATTTTCTCTGTAGAATTTTTAAATAAATTTACAGCGCATCTTTTCTTCTGCATAGTGAGTGCTTGTCACCCTTATAAAGGGCCTGGAGTTTTAGCACCTGAACCAGAAATACTAGCTGAACAAACCTGGAGCTGTTATTTTGAAGAAGAAAACAATTCTTTGTATCAATGTTAAGCACTTCAAGAATATCTTTATTGTTGCCATTTAAAATTTGTTTTTAAAAGCTGATCTAAAAAAACACTCAGACTGTATGTTTGTGTGTCAGAGGAGCGAAGTATATAAAATAAATTTGATCACACTACACATCACAAGCTCACTGAAAGCATAAAAAGTAGAGATGTAAATAGCAAAGCATTTTATATAATGTAAGTTTTTTAATGGTTTTGTAAGTGCAGATAATGTTTATGCATTATTAAGTGTGGGAATAATGGGCATTAGGGTTTTTTTAAAAGACATTACATGTAGGGTTTTTTTCTGTCTTCAGGTTTTTTATCAATCTACTTTGCTGCAGTTCACTCAACCTGCTATTTTATTTATTTGTGTCTTTGTTCCTTCCTTCATTTCCTAGGTTAATAAAAATAAGAAGTGGCGTGAGCTAGCTACCAACCTAAACGTTGGCACTTCGAGCAGCGCAGCCAGTTCCTTGAAAAAACAATATATTCAATACCTCTTTGCCTTTGAATGCAAGATTGAACGAGGGGAGGAACCCCCTCCAGAAGTCTTTAGCACTGGAGATACTAAGAAACAAGCTAAGATTCAGCCGCCATCTCCTGGTAAGTTGAAGAACTACAGAAACAATCTTTTTTTTTAATTGCACAGGAGATGGAGATACTAAACAACTTAAATCTCATAAAAACATCTGCCACATGTAGATATTCCTGATTAATTTCTGAAGCTCATAAATGAGGGAGATTTTAGTAGTTCTTGATTACCTATGTCAACAGATCTCTTAAAGGTTTTGCATATATTCATATTGACACGTGCAAATATCTGTCAAATCTGTACCAACATTTTGCATGTTAAATTTAGCTCCATTAATAACTATTAAAATTGTTTACAACTAATTTCTAATGGAAGTAAAATGCACTCCACATTACTGAAGCAGAATCAGGCTGTATTTCCATTTTTGTTGAACTTTATTAGAGCTGCAAAATTCTAATGGCATTGTTCCAGTAAATGATTTACAGCATATAGTAAAATCATTCTGTGGACTTCTGTTGGTTTTACATTTCTTATTCATAGCATTTTATTTTCATTGATACTATTTTTAATCTTGATAAACAAATGTTTATCAGTGATGAAGTTTGGGGCAGTGATTTGCTGAGCAGCTCTGATATCACAGAAACCTGGGAAAGCATTTAGAGGTTTTTTATTTGTTCGCTGTGGAGATAATAGAAACCTGAGAATAGAACTATTGGGTAACATTAGAAAGAAGTGAAAGCAAGAGAATAGAGGCAGCAAATTGCAGATCAGTAGCAATAGCAATAGCACTTAGTCTTACATACCGCTTCATAGTGTTTTACAGCCCTCTCTAAGCAGTTTACAGACTGAGCATATTGCCCCCGACAATCTGGGTCCTCATTTTACCCACCTTGGAAGGATGGAAGGCTGAGTCAACCTTGTGCCAGTCAGAATTGAACTGCTGAACTGCAGCTAGCAGTCAGCCAAAGTAATTTGCAGTACTGCATTCTAACCACTATGCCACTATGGTTCTTATAAAAATAGGAAGACCAAACAGTGATCATAGAAAATTGAAATAATATATAATAGCTACATAGAATATTCCAGAGATGGTAACCTATTGAGATAGATGTGTGGCAAGAAAGAAAGAAAGAAATGAAAAATGCTAGTAGTTGTAAGAAGACTTGAGAGACCCAAGGAAGGGAGGAAACATAGTAAGAAAGCCTGTCATAGGCCATAAAAATATAGCATGTTTTTTTAAATGCATGCTAGAAGTTTAAAGTGAGAAACTAAAATGATGGGGTATCCATAGCGGAGGGGGGGTTGGACTAGATGACCTACAAGGTCCCTTCCAACTCTGATTATGTGTTAAATATAACTCAGTCAACCTGCTATTTTATCTGCCCATGAAGGGTTCATTCAATTATTCCTCCAATATGGTATTATATACTAGCACTTGTGGACAGGAACAAACAGGTCGGTTTCCTTAAAGAAGAATAGAAAAATGACTCTGCACACTGGAAACAAACTGAAGAGCACTTAGATCTCTTAGTTCTTTTGTATGACAAGGTGACCGTACTTCAACAAAAAAATACTTCACTTACAGGCAGCAATGGAAATTTTCCCAAACTAAACAATTATTCATAAAATCAGATTTTATTCATTCTGGAATTAATATTACTGTGGATGTCATTGCCTTAGCAAAATACTTAAGTACGTTCTAGGCGTATGTACACACCTACCTATAAATATATATTTGCCAACTGAGAGCAATATTTATTTCTTATAATGAAGTGGGCTTCAGTGGAAGTAAAATAAAGCTATCAGTCTTTAAAATATTACTTTCCAGAGATGAGAGCTATTTTTTCAGCAGAAATACTAGAAAAACATTGGTTGTAGATTACTTGCTTTTTGTTGCAATGGAAGTAACCATAGGAAATATGCTGAGGAGTGAAACAGCAAACTTAAAATATTGGGATAAATTGAATAATAGCAACTCCATTGCTGTAATATCTCTGAAAAGGCCTATCGTGTCAATGATGGTGCTGGAACAGTTTTGTTTAGATGGATATTCCATAAACAAAAAGAATCAGTGTTAGGAATGATTTTCCATATAGTTGAACCAATGTGCCAATATTTACTTTTCATCATAACTGTTTACATCTCAGTACCCTCTGAACAGCCTGAAGTAAACAGATTTCAAATGGAAAATCTAGCTTTATTTTGAGCAAATGGTAAAGCAGAGAAATGTCAGAGTTCATGGTATAAACATTTAGCCCACATTTAAAGGTCTTATCAGTATCATATTTAGTTCAGAAAGATATATTTAGACCAAGTGGAAACTCTGTTTTCAAAACAAAAACATGATTACATCTAGGGGAAAAATTCACCAGATACGAATTGTTGTTCATAGATTTTACTGCTGAGTTAGAGATTTTACAAAATATGTAAGGATTAGTCTCCTAATTTTCAACACTTCTGTACAAGCAATTTATGGACACACCGACAGTGCAAAATATATGAAGAGAGTTAACAATGCATAATGGTGCTTGAAGAAAGGAAATAGAAGACTGTTAGTGTTTCAGCTTTCAGTTCTTTGAATCACAATTTATTCATAAAAAAGTCAATTACTAAACAGAATTCTCTTCAGAATATACTGAAGGGGAAAAAGGAGTGTGTTTATCAAATTATGTTTTCCATATTCTTCCTAACTTACTGCTGGATCTATAATTGAATTTTACTTTGCTGCATGCTAATGTGCAATGCTGAAAAAGCATCAGGACACAAAACAGCTGCCATGGTGACACTTTCCCATTCATAAATAACTGCCATTGTGGACATAGCTACATTCACAAAATCCCTGCTCAAAGAAAAAAAACTTTCTCATGAAAAAGATAACAATATAGAGATAGGGAACAAGCTTCATGCTCTTTTGACACTCAGTTTTACTCTGCAACCATTTAATCAAAAGCAAACTGGGAATCTTTAGAAAAACCGTGCATGACAGACAAAACATCCAAATATACTTCGCATTCAATAATAATAACAATAACAGTAATAACAATAACAATTTCTTGGTTAGGGCTTGACCTGTTAAGTTATCAGTCCCAGGTTGTGAATCAAATTGAGTTTAAATCTTAAATAATTATTATTATAATGATGATAATTATGATAATTATAATAATAAATGTCAGTAACAACAGCAAATGCTGCTGATGCAAAGAGAAAGATGAAACAGTGGATCACCTTATCAGTGACTGCAGCAAAATCTCACAGACTGATTATCTATAATGTCATGATTGATACCAGTATTATACATTGGAAGTTTTGCCAGAAGTTTGGGTTCGAATGCAGAAAATATTGCTGGGAACAACAAATTGACAAACTTCTTGAAAATGAGCAAGTCAAGATCTTGTAGGACTTTTGAATTCGAACAGACAGACATCTGGCCCACAACACACCTGACATCATTAAGGAAAAGAAAAAAAAAATCTGGTTCATTGATATTGCAAGACCAAGTGATGCACGAATTGACAAGAAACAGCTAGAAAAAATAATGAAATACCGCAATCTGCAAATTGAAGTTGAGCGATTGTGGAGGAAGAAATCAATGATTGTACCAATAGTAATAACTGTCCTTGGAACCCAAAGTGCTGCATAGATACATGGAAATTTTGAACTTATCAGACCTGAATATTCTGACTTTGCAAAAACCCACTTTGCTTGGAACTGCCTATATACTCAGACTTTACCTTAACAATTGTTAAGTTTTTACCAGACTGTGAATTGAATTGAAAATTAAATTAATAATAATAATAATAATAATAATAATAATAAGGCAAAATATCATCTCACAAAGGCCCTAGGTAATAAACAGCACCAAAATTCCAATTCTACATAAAACATGCACCAACATATAAGCATCACAGACACAAATAAAAATTGAGCAAAAAGTGTGCGTAAATATATACCCAGAGCCCAAGCAAACCTTTTCCCTTGTTTCCAGCATCTCTTTTCTGCACATTTCAAAAAAAGCGTTGACTTAATCCACCTGTCATTTTTGCTTTCTATGAGTACCTTTGGCATCTGGATGAGGACATCCTTAAAATTAAGATGTACTGGAAATAGGCATATTATTTTTCATATTTTAATCTTCCAATTAAAAATAATAACTTCTAAAAAGTTAGGGACAGATTGAAAAAAAGAAATAACATGGACACAGAGGCTTGGTAAAGTCTCAGATCACAAGCGTCCCTGTAGTCACATGATCAAAATTGGCAACCAGCAGTTATAATGGTTCAAGTGCTTTTGGGGTTGTGTGATTACAATTTATGCCGTTCCCAGGAGGCCTCCAACAAGCAAAGTCAAGGGGGGGAGCCATGCACGATTCACTTAGCAACAGTGTGATTCATTTAATGACTACAACAAAAAAGGCCATAAAATCACATGCAACTCACTTAACCACCGCATCACGTAGTGACAAAAGTTCCAGTCCCTATCTATCATTAGAAGTCAAATTTGCAAAACATGTTTCCATCCTTTGAAATTCCAGCAGTTGAGCTGGCTTCTTGATTAAGGCAGATTGGTTTTGCATTTCATTTCAGTGAAGGAAAAGAGCCGATTCCCCACCCACCTCCACCCCAACATTTGTGTAATTCCAATGTTCTCAGCAGGCTTAGTTTAGAAAACTTTGAGCCTCAGTTTACAGAGAGCACAGGGTTTCCTTGGCAGCGGAGAAACAAGTAGGGGGGGAGCACAGAGGGCTAAGGCAGTCTTTAATTAGTCAGTCTGTAACCAAAAACCCATCTATCTTTGCTGGCAGGTGGCTGACTGCATTTCTATTATTAGCTGACAGGTGATGTCATAAAATCTGGCAGGCAGCCAACTAGGGAATCCCCAGCGGAAGATGAACCAGGAAAGGGGCTGGGTTTATAAACAAAGGTGCCCTTTGATTGACCTTCATTCACGGTGGACATGTGATGTTTCCTAGTAAACCTCCCACCGCTTTTCCCTCCCTCCCCCCTTGTCAGAATTAGGGCACCGAGTTCACGCTGTGTAAATTATCTTCCCAGCATGGCGTCTGGCTGTTAAGACTGAAGTATGTGAATGTACTTAACCTTCAGTAACCTTTCCATTGTTTACTTTAGCTTATACATTTGTAGCTTCTGGCAAAAGGTAGGGATATCCTAGAGAGCATGTTAGGCCTCCTATTAATAGAGTTCCAAGAGGCTGCATTCATGTATTTATTTGTTTCTTCCAATTTGACGTGGTGGGGAGTTGGAAAGGGAGGGGGAATTGCCAGGCAATGGAAAAGCTTTCATTCACTCCCTGTCTCCCACCCTCCTCTTCCTTCTCTGGTATGATCAACTGGATATTTGAGACAGTATAATTTTTTTTAAAAAAAGACGCATTTCAATGCAATTGTGATTTGGAAATCGCTGTGGATTCTGTGCAAGCCTCAGGGTGCAGCATACAACTGCACAGTAGTGTAGCCAGCGAGTCCAATTGGATGCTTCTGAAATAGGGTAGAATTTAGATTCATCTGTTGAGGAAACCTCAACTCATTCTTTCTACTACCTAGATGTTAATCTTGTCAAACTATATATTCTTCATTCTAGTGGTAAATTTCAAGGCTGGGATAGTTGTGCAGCATATGCTGTTCTGTTTTTTAACAGACAGGAGTTGCCAGAAGGCCCAGGAAGGAAAATTAAAGACTAAAGCAGGGGTGTCCAACCTTGGCAACTTTAAGAATTGTGCACTCAAGTCCCAGAATTCCCCAGCTAGCAGTTCTAGGAATTGAAGTCCGCAGATCTTAAAGTTGCTAAGGTTGGTCACCGCTAGATTAAAGTAACACATATTTTGAAGTTGCTGCATTGATTACCATTAGGTTATCCAACTAATTTCAGAGTTGTGGTCATGACCTTTATAGCCCATACAGCACAAACGTGGGACTTATCAGAATTCCCCTTGCCAGAATTGCCTTTGCTATCTAGCCAGGTCATCAAGAGAGGGCCTGATGCAGATCCCAGTTTTGTGAAGGACCTGGGGCATGCAGCAGATGTCAACTCCATATCCTCCTCCCAAAGGTACCCACAACCCAACCCTCCTAGTATTTCATACACAAAATAAAGCAGTTCTATTTCAGAATATATTTAGCATTTGGCAAGTTTAGTTTTATCGCTGCCTATCATGTTTAAGTTTGAGATGATTCATTGTAATTGTTTATAGTTAGTTTGTACTGTTTCTTTTGACCTTTAGGATTAGGACAGCTTACAAATAGTATAAAGTAAATAAATAACTTCGCTTAATAACTTGTTATATACAAAGTGTGTAACATAATAGATCTTTTGTGGCAGACATCATATGATTCACAGCTCTTTTTTCTAGCTGTTGAAGCAGAAATGACTATTTTCACCATATTTTAGGGAGCAATTAGTGAACAGGACAAGCCAGTCACATTAGAGAGGAAAAAGCTCATATTTTAAGAGCTGATTTAGACATTTGATTGCCTGGCAGAAGATTACTCCATCAGATTCATCCTAAGTATTCATGAATCCACATCATATATATTGGGATCTTCTCACATCAAGACATTAGAACACTAACTTTGCCAAAGTTTATCCTTTACAAGACCCTGTAAATATAAGGCCCAATTCTTTATTTTGCTTCATAATGCTGTGCTTGAGACTCTGGAAAAACTTCTAGAGAAATGATCCAAATTGAATTGAATTTGTCTTGAGTTTGAAACTACCAATTCAGACAATCAAATATAGCAAATAATACTCCCACCAACACTTGACAGGGCAAGCCACTGTATGTAAACAAGAGCTAATCCCACTTCCTCCAGCACGGAAGATGTTACCTAGTTAGGTAACAAAATGTCTGCAAGAAAATAATCAGCCTCAGAAACCACCCAGGATTCTATGGAAATGATCCAAGGTCATTAACTTGGTGTTTCTGACTTTTCTGTTGTGGTCTAGGAGTCTATTCTTCTTGCAAGTTAAGTATATTTTGAAAGGAATTTAGAGTTTCAGATACAGGGAACCTGGTGCAATCCCATTATATCTGCCCTGTTGGCCATCATCTTGAATAAGACCTGGAAAATTTTTGCTTAAGCAGTATATAATGATGACTTCTTAGCCATAATAGAATTTAATAAAATAAGTCACATCTCATCTAGGAGGTATATTCAAATAAAATAAATGAGATCTCCTCAGAATATCTGTTTCCTTCTTTTCTGCCTCGGTTTTCTTTCTACCCATGCAAGAGTTCACACCTGATTTTTTTTCCTCTTCCTTCCCTTTTTTAATTTTTTTTTCAGCAAATTGGGTTCTCTTCAGGGTCCACAGACCCCTCAGTCTACGGGGAGCAATTCTATGACGGAAGTGCCAAGTGACCTCAAGCCTCCAACACCAGCGTCCACACCTCATGGACAGATGACACCCACACAGAGCAGCAGGTACTTTTCTTAGAGCCTTTCAGGATATTGGATCTGTGCTTTGGCAAGTGCAGTCACTGCCCCAAATCCAGACACCTTCTCTCTCTTTCAGGGATGTTGCATTTTCCTGTGACTCAAAATGCAACATGTTGTGGGAAATATTATTGGTATCTGGAAAATGAGTGTCACGGGCATTTCTTGGATGCTGCCCATGACATCATTGATGGTGAGTGGCAGTTACCCCATCTTTCTTTGCCACCATATTGTCAATCTCACCCCTCCCCCTGACCAGGAATGAAAAAAGGAGAGGTATGGGATCTGAAAATGCAGAGGTTCAAACTGATGTGTGAAAGAGTTGCTTTTAATTTCAATTTCCTCAATTCACACACAGACCCAAACTCTTCAGTCTTTGGTTAGAGCTGCGTTGATGGCAGAACTAAAACTGTTAAAAAAGCTTTGCCTTATGAATAATTTAATATGAGTTTGCAGGATGAAGCTTCTGCTTTTTCACTGTAGAACTCTTTGTGTGTATGTATAGATATGTGTGCAACTGTGTCCAGATGCATGCATAAACAACAAGAAAAAATGGAGAAAATTAGCGAGCAATTCCAAGTAAGCCATTATCATGGCTTAATCCTATTGTGGAGAACTAATTGGTAAATAGAACAAACTTCTATTTTTCCCTAAAAGGACTTCTCCATTATTTCCTGCAGCATCTGGCTTCAAGAAAAAAAAAACATGTCAGCCCCTCTCTGAAATAATCATTTGTGCACAATTTGATTTGTTTACCTGCCAACACACAGGCACATCCATGTACAACCCTACTCACTGATTTTAAAGTTGCCTGTTGTTGTCCATGCGTCTTATTTCAATATTCATACATACAAATGGGCATTTCTTCAGAGATAAAATTTGGGGAATATTCAATGATCAGAGGTTGGATATGATCAGTGATCTGTCAACTAAATTTGAGAGGTTATCTGTTTATATCCATACATTTAATATCGGTGCAATTAAAATGAATAAATTAACTATACAGTGCCTTTTCATAAGGCATGATATTCTTGATATAAATTAAGTTCTGAAACCAAGAATTGACCTGTGATGCATATAAATGATGGCAAGGGGGCACTGTGTTGGGGTGGTTAGACTGCTGGATTGAATTTGAGAAATTTTTGTTCAAATCCCAGTTCTGCTATGAAGTTTATTTTATGGGCCTTGGACAAATAGGTGTTCTCATATTCCACTCTGAACTTCTTGGCTCAGGTAGAGAATGAAGTACTTGAACACTTGTTCTATATATTTTGAATATCTCATATATCCTATACTGTTAAGGCAACAGTGGTGATTTTCACAACACTTTAACTTTCTGAACTCTATGGATCACCACCTGATCAGGCATTGCTCATCTATAATTGTGTCTCTATAACTCAAATACCTTCTTATGTTCTATCTCTTTAGAAATAGTTCAGTCAGTGTACATGATCCCTTTTCGGATATAAGTGATTCCACATACCCAAAGCGGAACTCCATGACTCCAAATGCACCCTATCAGCAATCAATGAATATGCCAGATATGATGGGAAGGATGCCCTATGAGCCAAACAAGGATCCTTTTGGTGGGATGAGAAAAGGTAACTGCTAACATTATTTGCACGGGAGTCAGGGGTGGAGGAGGGGCACACATTGACTGTATGTATGTTTGTGTATATCAGTTCCTAGATGGGTTTCTCCATCTTTGTATTACTGAGGAATAAAAAAATATTTTTGATACTTTGCTTTTCTCTGTCTTTCATAAGTAACTATACTATTGTTTTGGAAGTTAACAGATTAGTGCAGAGAATTTTTGCCAGTAAGTTTAAGAAGTTCCTTTTATGATACAGAAATATATGGAAGAGTTTTTATAATTATATTGTTTGAATAATACCAAAACTCTCCACTTAGGCCTAGTACTTTTCTGTAAGTAACAGGATTTGATAAACTCAGATTATGTAATATACAAGACAGTTATATTGCATATATAATGTATGTCATATCACTGTATGTCTTTAACAATATGATGTGACATATATTATTTTAATCTAAATTTTAATGTAATCACCAATTGTTGTCTTACTTCATTTAGATGAGATAGGACTGCTACAGGAAATTTACAGGAGTAAGTCAGCAAGGAATTTATGTAATAGTTAAAAATGTGTCTGTGCCCTATAAAATTCTTGGGAAAAGGGTTTTGACAGGAAAGTAAGAATCTCTTGCAACAGTTTCACCTTATGGAAACCCTCTCCAACTGCTAGATTTTTGGATCTGGATAAATGTCTCATCAGTGTCTAAAATGTGTAGGGATTTGAGTAAAATTAATCATTTATATCATGACTTCTGCTAATGGGATTCAAATCCCTTTAAAAGTCATATGTAAAGATACATAAAAATACAAAGAAGTCATATTGAATCTTAGCAGAATTTGTGGAGCAATGCTGTACTTTAAGCAAATTCTGACTGTACAACAGGACTCAATTAATTCAGAAAACCTGAACAAAAATGTCTCTCTAGAGTGCCTTTCATGGCTAGATTCTATTTATGTATGTACAGTATGTAAGTAGGTTTCTGTATATACAGCTACAACAACTATTTTACATTCATAAGAACCTTGTAGTATACTTCAAGATGAGAGATAATGATTGAGTCATGATTTATACTAGACAATATTCTGTATCTCTGAAATCATTTATTACTCTTACATCCCAAGGAGATTTCCAAAGTGACTTCCAGTTAGAAATCTGAAAGCAGGAATAAATAATAGAGCAATAAAACAAGTAAATCAATAAAATAAGAACAGCAGCATTTTCAGCATTAAAGCAGAAATTTAAAGTGAGCAAATCAAAAGCTGTAAAGAACTTAGCAAAAACATTTTTATTTAGTGCCCAGGTTTACCAACCCTGGTCACTTACATTTTTTCTGGATGCAGTATTCCAAAGCCAACATCAAAAACTGAAGAGATTTGTGTTTTATGTCACCTCCAGAAGGGAGAAAAAAACTTACTTATGGATAAATTGATGTTTTAGAAACTATCCATTATCTGGTAGCCAGTAGATATTTAGATATCTTCCTTTCCAAATTCACTACACAAATAGGTATGGAGATACATATTTCATTTGTGTAGGCTGATCTCAGAGAACAAAAGTAGCTGTGATAATAATGCTAATATATTGATCCAGTGGAGATTTGTAAGTTAGTAGTAGACTCCTTTCTTGAGAAAAAAAAAGCAGAAAATACAAAAATTGCCTGAGATTTTTATTTGGGTTTAAAATTATAAAATACACAATGGCATTATAATGGCACTGCTGCTGAAGTATCTCCTCAGTTCTGATACTTCATTGAATTATTCTGCTTCAGTTCTCTGAACATCAATGGTACTTAATAATTCTTAATAATATATCTTTCAAATAACATAAACCCATATGTTTTCTTTTCTTTTCTTTCATGTATAGTGCCTGGAAATAGTGAACCCTTCATGGCCCCTGGACAAATGCCCAACAGTGGCATGCAGGATATGTACAGCCAGAGTCCCGCTGGAACCATGTCCAACATGGGCATAGGCCAACGCCAACAGTTTCCCTATGGAAGTGGTTATGACCGGAGGTGAGACTTCATCAGCTTCAAAACACAGAGAAAATGGTGAAAAGATTCTGCATTGTCACTGTCCTTCTAACAGACCATTTGGCTGACCATTTAATGCTCTTCAGAAAATCAGCGAGAGCAAAACCACTAATAAGAGACTGACTCTATTTTGTGTAAGAACTAATAAGTGAGTGTGTGCTGAATAAGGAGTGCCTTGTCTCTAGAGAGCTATGTTTGATATTCTTTTGCTTAATCAGATTTCAGCATTACTATTCTCTGTGTGTGTGTGTGTGTGTGTGTGCGCGCGCGCTTAATGAACCAGCCTCTGGGAAATTGCACCTTTTTCTGATGGTTTTGTGCTATCTGTTGTAGAGGAGAACATGACAAAAATCTACGTAAACGAATAGATTCTCATTTCCAGGATAGTCATTTAATACATTCCAGCCTCATTAAAGTCAACAATACTTCTGTTTGGATGCATATCCTCATTCACATTGTGACCCAACACGTATAACTGACATGAGGTTGGAGTCAATATCCTCTGGTATGCAGGCAAGCAATACGCTCGCCAATGTAAAAAACTGGATACCTCTGATAGGTAACAGAGATATATTCCTTCCCATCCTCTTCTACGCCCAATTCAGAGATAAGCCAGTAGGAGAGATTAGTTCTGTGCTAGCATCATAAGACCATAAAAAAGATCAAGATTTCCTCTACCCAGTTGTGCCCGACACTAGGGGAGGCAGTGCTCCTCTCTGTTGCCCAGCTGAGGGAGCCACTGTTTTTATTTACTTATTTAGAAGATGTATATTGCCACCTACTCGCACATGGCAACTCAAGGTAGCTTACCGAACATAAAAGCACAATATAAAATAAATATAAATAATAAAAATAATAACCTATGACAACACATATTCATAGCACCATCTAATGCTGGCTGGTGATGTTGTTTCAAAGACACTGTTACCTTCACACTGGAGTGATGCCGATTTGTCTACTTGCATGCTTTTGAACCGTGTACTTGGGTCTCAAACTGCCAACCCTTTCAGTTGACAAACCCCATGTCTTAACTAATAGGCCACCACACACACCCTTGTCATAAGACCATAGCTAGAGAGAAGAAAAGAGAGGAGTTGCTAATTGGATGGAATTCAGTAGAGGGGCGATCCTTTTTTGGAAAAGCAAAATGTCCTCCTCAAAAAAAGAGGAGGGGGTAGTGAACAATGGCTGCAGAAGCACGATGAAATGCACAAAGTAGCAAAATCTTTTTGTTGTTGTTGTCTTCAAAATAAGACCATTTACAGTAACATTCAACCTGCAACCTGAAAATTTGTGCTATGCCAGTAAAGGTAGACATCTTATCATGTTCCAGTATTCTGGAAAAAAACAATCCATGCAGAATGTGTTTTTTCTCTGCAACCTGGCAGTGGGAACTTTCTGGATTAGCATTATCTTGTCTGTCAGAAAAGCAGCAATACATTGTAATTGTGGCTCGTTTGTTGAAGTACGTTCTTCTTTATGGATAACTTTTGAAAAATGGTACTAAGAAAATGGACAGCAAGAAAAAGACTATTGAAGATGTATATTAAGCAATAAACTTTGCTAAAGCAATAGAGAATGTTTTATGTCACTGTTTTTTTACTAAAAAGATAAATAGTATGAATTCAAATCAGTCTCCATCACTGATCAGAATATTAGAAATGCCAGTGGATTTTTAAACCAAAAATTGTTAAAATGAATCAGATTCAAAATGGTTTAATTCATCATATCAATGCAGCCTCTAAGGAATATGATGCATTAATGTTTTTATTGTTTGGAAAAATAATCACAATATTTTAAAAAGAGAATGACTATAAAGAGTAAGAGCAATGATATTGAGGGAGATACCTAAGGTCCATTGCCAACATCATAAAGAGTAAAGTTCATAACATTCAGAATTCAGGAAGAAGACTGAGGTCAACACCATTAGGTAGACCAAATTAAAAAGTCAATTTTACAAGAAGGCTAAAACTAGTTTTTGTCATGGCAACGAAGGTGGGGTTAAACCCCACTCTGTCACTAGACAGCTACGGGTTTGATACCCCAGACCACTGTAACCCAGACCACTGAGGATCATCCAGGCGCCATATTGCCTATAATAAAAGAACCTTGCAAGTTGATTGTATTCTACCTTCTCCCCTTTTTATAGTTCAGTGAATTACAGAACTGTTTATCTGATCCGCTTCCGAACACTATCTGAACATTCTGGACTTATGTTCTACCTTTTGTCACCTTGTAATGGGCCTTGGATATCCAGTAGGGGAATACATCACTGGAGGTGGCTGAGCCCATCTCCCCACTGAGCTCCCTATTCTCTCTCCACTCATCTTTTTCAATTCATACTGTTGCACTTCCATTGTTCATTTTTATTGTTTTATTCATTTACTATTGTTATTTTTACTTCGTTTTACCATTTTAATTTTGTTTTATTTTTGCAAGCCACCCAGAGTGGCACCATGGCAAGATAAGTGGCAAATAAATTTAACAAGTAAATGAATAAAATAAATATCAAGGTCATCCTCTTTACTCTCTACAATTACTTTCTAGTTATCAATTATATGGAATCCTAAGTAAGCTTCATGAATAGATATAAAGCTTGCAATTGCCTAGTTCTTTATACATCAGGCAAAATTTACAAACGAGCTGCATGAGCTAGCCTCTAAAATTTTATTCATCAAAAAGTCTACAGTGGCCTATAAAACATTTTCAGTCTCAGAGAAAATGTTGGTATTGAAATTGGCTATTCCATAAGTTTTTTTAAATTTCATTTTAATTCACTAGACTTGGAGAATAAGTGCTTTTTACAGTGTGAAGTTTCCTTTGTCATTTTTAGGTTGGATGATGGGCTGGGTCCTGAAGGCAGTATGGGAGCATCTGGTCAAAGCAACATGGTGCCTTCAGTCAGTGACCCAAGCATATATTATCCTAACTGTTATCCTGGGCAACAAAGGTGAATAATTTAATCTGCTTAAAATACCTGTGTTGACAGATAACCTTAAAGACTACTGGATAGCAGGTGCAATTTGCTACACTGGATTGCTGTATTGCATTTCATGCTGATTTTCTGCAAGACATTTTTTGGCATAAGCTCTTGGAGAATAATGATGGTTGCATGGCTGCATGGTTGGTAGATGGTGTTATGCTTTACTTAGGTTTTTCTTAAGTTTGAATTCTAGAGATGGATTCATTTGGAACATGTAGAGAATTTGAGATTACAGCATTTTTCCATATTATAAAACCACTCACCACAGAATCCTTTTCTCAGCCTTTTACTTTACATTCATTTGTAAAACAGTGAGATTCTCAAATGTTTCTTTGTTGATGTCATTTCATAGATAAATTAATTGAACATGTACTTGAAATACAGGCTGCTGCTCCTTTCTCTCAAACCCTAAAGTAGATCAGTTTCACGTATCGCTATACAGCTATAACATGACTTATCTCTAACCTAATTTAACTAACACAATTTACGTTGCATATATTTTTAGTGACAAAGTAGATCACTGAAGTTCTTGAATTTCAATTACTTTCACTTGTAGCAGATTTCTCCACTTTAGACCACTGGGGCAATATAGATTTTTATAGAGGTAGTATAAATCAACCAAATGTGTATTTAATGTAACAATGCAATAATCCAGGAAATTGCATTGCTTGGCAAATTGGGAAATTCACTCTCTTTTCTCCCATGGTAAATGCCTTATCTTTTAGGCATTTGTCTCAGGAGTAGCACACAGACTGCTGTGTCCAACCAAAACTTTCCCTTTCTCCCTGCCCCCATTTTCTGTACTTTTCTGCTGTATTGTGTCACTTCTGATCATGATATTTGTGCTGTTACCATAATATTAGCTAGCCCACTGCAGGCGTCAGATATCCTGGTTATGCTCATGGTGCTTACAACCAATGCTGAAGGCTTATTTGCTTAAAACCATTCAATCTGATGTGGGAGAATTTGATTACTGCATTTATATGTCACATTGTAAGGACAAATGTAAACATTTTATCTATTTGGATAAAATATATTGTTGTTATTGTTGTTAGTTGCGAAGTTGTGTCCGACCCATCACGACCCCATGGACAACGTTCCTCCAGGCCTTCCTGTCCTCTCCCATCCCCCAGAGTCCATTTAAACTTACGCTGACTGCTTCAGTGACTCCATCCAACCACCTCATTCTCTGTCGTCCCCTTCTTCTTTTGCCCTCAATCATTCCCAGCATTAGGCTCTTCTCCAGTGAGTCCTTCCTTCTCATTAGGTGGTCAAAGCATTTGAGTCTCATTTTTAGGATCTGGCCTTCTAAGGAGCAGTCAGGATTGATCTCCTCTAGGACTGACCAGTTTGATCGCCTTGCAGTTCAAGGCCTCGCAGGAGTCTTCTCCAGCACCATAGTTCAAAGGCCTCAATTCTTTGGCGCTCAGCCTTTCTTATGGTCCAACTTTCACAGCCATACATTGCAACTGGGAAAACCATAGCCTTGACTATACTCACTTTTGTTGAAAATGTATTTAGGTGGTGCTTTTCTCCAATTCCAGGTAAGTTTGAGGCTGCACCTAAAGCTCCTATGTTTGGAGCCCAATAGATAATAAGCTCATTTAAATCGTTTAAAAGAGAGATTATTAGCTGATTTTATTAGATATGTTTGTAATCTTACTATTGTTACTGTTGTTTTAAGTTTCATTATTTCTTTGTATTCCAGTTCAACTATCTTACTTACTTATTTTTCTTACTATCTTATTTCAGATTTGTAATCTTTTTTTTAAATCTAATATTAGAATGGCTATTAGGTCATGCATTACTCATTTATACATAAATCATTTTAAAACTGCAACACTCTGGCAATATTAGGTAATCATATATTGTTGCCAACATTCTGAATATCAAGTATGGAATCTGCTTCAGCCAGTCAGTTGCATTTCTTCTCAGTTACAGTACGTTAGTCAGATGTTTTTGTATTAAAGCTCATTCAGACATTGTCAAGTGAGATTGAAGAATATGGAGTCATAAACTGCTAAGTCATCCGAAGAAAGGTGAAACACGTCTGCATCCACTCCACATGTAGTTTTTATCTGATGGTAGGCATGTTCAATCCTGAAAACAGAGACATCACTAATTTTTTTTACCAATATTGGCATATTATTACCCTACAAAAGAGTAGATAAAGTTTATAAGAGAGTGGTCACTGATTTACTTTGCTACATTTGTACTGAATAAGACTGATCGGAATTGAGTATACGTAATCGAAAATTAAAACCACTTCATTTTTAAAACATACTGTACTGCATTTGGTGGAGAACAATTTGATATGAAAAAAGAGGATGCTGTTGCCAATTTTCAGGCTTCGTGAAGAATAGCAACTGTTTTAACGGGATAAGTTCAATATTTTGAGGCATTTTGGAAACCATAAGCACTAATGTACAGCTCATATTTTTCATTGCAGGCATGAACCATATGGACCGCAGTATCCAATGCAAGCTCCTCCTTCTGGACAACCCCCCTATGGAGCACACCAATCAGGACTGTTTCCACAGCAGCAGGTAAATAATTTTATAGTATTCCTTTTGCAAAATTCATTCTAGAGATCTAAGCACTTGGCACTGGCAAAAAAAGTAAACAATGGACAACGATATTTGCTACTTTGGAGAATTTTATATTTGTATCTTTTTATACGGAATGTTTCTTAACAACAATTGGCTAATGTTATGAATGATACAGAACGTTCACTAAAACTATTCTGCTTTATTGACTGAAAAATTAATAAGAAAGCATAGATAATTAACAAGATGTATCCCAAATAGATCTATATGCAATGACTAAATTGTGGTAGCAGTAAATTTAGAGGGGGGAAAGTTGTAGGATGATAGAATTTTAAAATTGGAAGGAACTACAAGGATTAGCTAGTCAAATTCTCTGCAGTGTGCAGAAAAAAAACTTTTAAATCACTCATAAGAAATGAGTGACCAGCATCTTTAAAAATCTCTAGATATGGAGGAACCCATAGCTTTCATAAACAGACTGTTTCACTGTTGTATGAAAGCAGAAAGGAAGATAATTCTGCCTTCTTATTTAAAACTTCTAAGGATATTTCAACCAGGGAGAAGGGAGCATAGTTAGGTGAATCTGCAGAAGTTGCGATCACCTGTCCTCCATAATAGGACAGAGCAATTAGTATTGAGGTAGCCTTTCTTCCACAGCATTCAAATTTTATTTATTGGTTGGTTTGATTCATAGCTAATAACATTTCAAAGCAAACTATGGGCAATTAAAAATAAGTGGTATCAACAAAAAAAATTGTAATGAGGATTTTTCTTCTTCAGGGCTTCATTTAGCTAGCAAGTATCATTTACAATATAGTTTTCTCTTCTTTCCAATGTGAACTGTTCATATACTGTTTAATGTTTGGTATACTATACAAATGATATACTTAGATTGTTCATTTTTTCCCATTATTTCTTTTTACTTGTTATTACATATTATATGTTCCCCTGATTTTAGTTTTATTATAGTTTGTTTTGGCATTTTCTTGTATATTAATTGGTGGGTTTGTACTGTTGTGTATGTTTCTAAATAAATAAATAATATTATTGGCAACATTTGGCTACATAAGGATCATCACAAGGAAAATGTGTGTGTGTGTGTGTGTGCATGTGTTAGCAAGCTCAGATATTCCATCTATATGTCTGTCACTTTCAAAACATGTAAATCAATTCACTAACACATCCCCATATAAAACCTCAAGCAAATATCATTAAATAAAATTCTAAAGTCTAAAAGCGTCTTAACTAATAAATACCTTTTTATCAAACTTCCTGATCCCTCTTCCAGAACTTAATATTGGAAAAGAAATATTAAGACACTTAATTATAATGCATTTACCTCAAAACAGTTCCTAAAGGAAACTGATACCTCATTTTATGCCTACAGTAATTAATCATATAGTCTTGATACTAAAATCATTATTCATTTAAAATGTTATGCACTACATATGGACAAAATTTCAACTACCTTATGCATATTTATTCAAATAATTAAAAGGTCATTGTACATCTTTCAAACACTAATGAAGATAAAGTTGATTATTTGCATTTAAAATATTGTGAGTATATTGTAATTATTCTACCACACTAATGTATAAGAATATATAAAAAATAATATTTTATGCTATTTTAAATATTTGGTGTCCATTTTTTCAGAACTACAAACGGCATATGGATGGCATGTATGGGCCTCCAGCAAAACGTCATGATGGAGATATGTTTAACATGCAGTACAGCAACCAACAGCAGGAGATATTTAACCAGTACAGCAGTGCTTACTCTGGACCAGACAGGAGACCCATCCAGGGACAGTATCCATATCCTTATAACAGAGAAAGGATGCAGGGTCCTGGACAAATGCAACAACATGGAATACCTCCGCAGATGATTGGTGGCCCTATGCAGACATCAGCTTCCAGTGAAAGCCCCCAACAAAACATGTGGCCCACAAGAAATGATATGTCTTACCCATATCAGAACAGGCAAGGCCCCGGAGGCCCTGCACAGGCCCCACCTTATCCAGGGATGAATCGTACTGATGATATGATGGTACCTGACCAGAGAATAAACCATGAAAGCCAGTGGCCTTCTCATGTCAACCAGCGACAGCCTTCTTACATGTCATCCTCTGCTTCCATGCAGCCTATTACTCGACCTCCTCAGTCATCCTATCAGACGCCACCATCAATGCCAAACCACATATCTCGAGCTCCTAGCCCTGCATCTTTCCCACGCTCTCATGAAAATCGTATGTCTCCCAGTAAATCTCCGTTCCTATCCTCTATGAAGATGCCAAAAGTTATGCCTACTCTTCCAGTCTCGCAGGTCACAGGTCCTCCAACGCAGCCACCATCATCTATTAGGCGGGAAGTCACTTTTCCTCCAGGTTCGGTAGAAGCATCCCAGCCAATTTTAAAACCAAGGCGAAAGATTACCTCAAAAGATATCGGTAAGTCTTCCTATTGTCCTTACAGAGGAAGACACTTTTTACGATAATTTTGTAGAGCTTGCATTTATTTGTATTAATTCACTGAAGAAATTAGTTTTATTAAATTGAAGCTGAGCTCAAATTTGTTTCGTAGGAGTAATAATGGTTTATGATGAATAATGATTTATGTATCATCAATAAAATACAAATAAGTACTGAATATTTAGGGAAGTATAATGGTTACAAGAGGTACAATATTGTATTATTTTAAGATATTGTTCTTATTCTGCACTTTCATAGTATTTTATATTGTTTATAATTAATGGTTGCTTATGATCTCAGAACAAAAGTCTGAATTCACATACAATGTATCTTATATTTAGTAACTCTTAAACAATAAGCACTTGAAATTTTAACTTGAAAGCTCTCAAGGAGTAAAGTTGTTAATGGAGTAGTAACTCTTGACAAAAAGAAACAGTTAAAATACATGTAAAGACTGAGGAAGCTTGTCTTGGAGCGGTATAGCAGCACTGTTACTTGGAAAATTGATCTATGAGATATGGTATTGACAAGTTCTGGACATGCTGATCAGTCATCTTTCTTGAAAGAAAGCAAAGATAGTCTTATTGCACTGATATATGCCCATTTTCTGAAGTTGCTGATGGATAGTATCTTGTTGCATGTTACAGAGATACATAGCTCTTGTTACCTCCCGACTTGACTACTGCAATGCTCTCTATTTAGGACTGCCCTTGCATACCATCCAGAGATTGCAGCTGGTGCAGAATGCGGCTGCGCGGGTGGTGATGGGAGTTTCCCAATTCTCCCATGTTACACCCCTCCTGCGCGACCTGCATTGGTTACCGGTTGCACTCCGGGTGAGATTCAAGGTTCTAGTATTAACATCAAAGTCCTACAAGACATGGGTCTGGGATATCTACGGGAGCGTCTCCTGCCGATACCGAGTGCCAACCGCCTGGTACGAGCACACAGGCAGGAGCTTCTCGGGGTTCCGTTGGCAAGTCAGTGCTGGCTGGCGGTGCCCCAGGGACGGGCCTACTCTGTGGCAGTTCCCGCCCTGTGGAACCAACTACCCCTGGGGCTCTGTCTGGCCCCTGACCTTCGCACCTTCCATTGACTTGAAGACCTGGTTATTCAAACAGGCCAGGCTGTGCTGACCTCCTGGGGAGGGGGATTTCTTAAATTTAATTTTTAATTTAATGTTATAAAATATTGGGCTTGAGATTATTTAATTTTCTTTTAATTATTTATTGCTGATTGTCTGGTTTTCGTTGTGAGCCGCCCCGAGTCTTCGGAGATGGGGCGGCATACAAGTCCAATAAATAGATAAATAGATAGATAGATAGATAGATAGATAGATAGATAGATAGATATGTTTGGATATCACACGAGCTGTAAATACTATCCTTCGGTTGCTAGCTTTCCTTCCCTAAAAGGAAACTCCAGAAGAACTGGCTTCCTAGCAGTTTTTTAAGAACAAAAATTACTTTGGTTCTTTATCAATGTATGCTTTAAGTGAGCATTGTAAGAGTGCTGAAGCAAATATAATTTTTATTTTTCTGAAGAGGAAGAAGCTAATAAACAGACAGCAGCAGTGATATTTCCCCTGTCTCAACCTCTTCTACTGGTATTATAAAGCTTTTTCTCTACAGCAGAGGTGGTATTCAGCAGGTTCTCTCCAGTTCTGGAGAACCAGTAGTGGAAATTTTGTGTAGTTCAGAGAACAGGCAAATACCATCTCTGACTGGAGATTTTATAGTATCCTTCCCCTGCCACGTCCACCAAGCCACTCTCACAGAACTGGTAGTTTAAAAAATTGAACCCCACCACTGCTCTACACCCTCCTACTCTAAAGAATATGGACATTAACTGAGTTTTACAGAATTAAAGCGGAGCACATCGTCAGAATATACAAAGTTTCCACAGTGTACCACAAAGCATGTGTGACACATGTACACATGTATTTCCAAATTAACTGAGATAAATTCTTACTGTCTCTGTTAATTTCCTAGGTTTTAGAGAAGGTCATCCCTTCCATTTCACAACAGTGTAGCTCTTTTCATACGATTATAGGGCATCAAAAATCATTTGGAAATACTTTGAAACTTGTGCAAGTATAGCACTCTGCTCTTTAAAAAAAGAAAGAAAATTGTCTCTGTTTTTAGGCTTCAGATGCTGCTGCAGATTTCTTCTTAATAAATGCTTTCTTGCTTTCTTTGTTTTCAGTGAGTCCAGAAGCCTGGCGAGTGATGATGTCTCTTAAATCAGGACTTCTTGCAGAAAGTACTTGGGCATTAGACACTATTAACATTCTTTTGTATGATGATAGTACGGTTGCTACGTTCAATCTCTCTAGGTAGGTTGGTTATTTTTCACCTCAGTGTCACCATTCATTCTGTAAATGCAGGGGGAAGCACACATTCTTTGCTGCTATGCTTTCCAATGCCTGAGCCATCCAGTTCCCCTTAGGAGTAGGGCAAGTCCTCAGAAGACCACAGAAGATACACAGTTCATAGATAGTGGCTCAACAACGCACATATTTTCCTGTTCTCCTGTAATGTAATGGGGAGGTAAGGGTGAACATTGTCATGCCACGGGACTGGTTTTTTGCTCAACTCAACTTGTATTACACCAATCTGTGAATGTAAAAGCTATGAGTCTTCTTGTTCTGACTGCTAAAGTAAAATAAAGTAAGATAAAGAAGTATACAAATAATTGTATAATTATACAATTATAGCAGTAGCACTTAGATTTATATACTGTTTCACAATGCTTTACAGCCCTCTAAGTGGTTTACAGAGTCAGCATATTGCCCCCAACAATCTGGGTTCTCATTTTACCAACCTCAGAAGCATGAAAGGCTGAGCCAGGATTGAAGGAATCGAACTCTTGGCAGTGAGCAGAATTAGCCTGCAATACTGCATTCTAACCACTGCACCACCATGACTCATTATATTCGTAATTATAACTCAGGATCGTATGTAATGGTTCATGTGCTTTGAAAAGAAAGGAAATTTTCTTTGAAAAGAAGACTCAATTCACTTTTACAATCACATGGACGAAATACTACTCAAAAGTAAATTTTAAGGAATTCATAATTGTTCACTTTTTTATTACTGGTCACTTGTATTAAAAGGATTTGTTTTATGTGTAAATAGAAAGAGAGGACTAACCAATTCTGAATCTTCTAAAAGGGAATCTAAAGATCTTTTTTTTTTCTAAAACAAATCCGTTCTTGTTTACATAATTCTATAATGAACTAAAATGTTCCTTTTACCATTTTTTCTGTTTTTCCTCTCTTTGTTTCCTCAGTTATCTGGTTTTCTTGAGCTGTTGGTGGAATATTTTAGAAAATGCCTGATTGATATTTTTGGGATCCTTATGGAATATGAAGTGGGACATCCAGGACCAAAACTGCAAGATCATAATTCATTTCCGAATGAGGATGGGCAGTCTGCAACAGGGGATGTCAGGAAAGAGGAAGAAAACAATGATGAATGTATAGATTACTTTGATGACCTGGAAGATGATGAGGAAGAAGAGGAAGAAGATGAAACTGAGAACACAGAAGAAGGAAAGAACACTCTTGTTGCTCCACCTGATGCCATTCTTGATCCAAGTGAGAAGCCAAAACAAGCCAGTAAGTTTGACAAGTTGCCAATAAAAATTGTAAAGAAAAACAACTTATTTGTTGTTGACCGATCTGATAGGCTGGGGCACGTTCAGGAATTCAACAGTGGGCTTCTTCATTGGCAGCTTGGTGGGGGTGATACAACTGAACACATTCAGACCCATTTTGAGAGTAAGATGGAGATTCCTGCTTGCAGGCGGCCATCTCTATCAGTCTCCTCAGGTAAAAAGAAGAATGTAGAGGGGAAAGGAGAATCTGAGGAACAGCATGACAAAAGCATATCAGCCACTATTGATGATGTCTTGTCAGCTCGTCCGGGAGCATTGTCTGAAGACCCCGACTCTAATTCTCAGACAGATAGTAATAAATTTCCATTTGGGATCCATCAAGTGAAAAGTCATCGAAATATCAAACTGCTGGAAGATGAGCCACGGAGTCGAGATGAGACTCCTCTATGTACCATTACCCACTGGCAAGATTCTTTGACCAAGCGTTGCATCTGTGTGTCAAATATTGTCCGCAGCTTATCTTTTGTGCCTGGCAATGATGTGGAAATGTCTAAACATCCAGGCTTGGTGCTAATCTTGGGAAAGTTGATTCTTCTTCATCATGAACACCCAGAAAGAAAGCGTACACCACAGACATATGAAAAAGAGGAAGAAGTGGACAAAGGGGTGGCCTGCAGCAAGGATGAGTGGTGGTGGGACTGCCTTGAGGTCTTGAGGGATAATACATTGGTCACACTAGCCAACATTTCTGGGCAGCTAGACTTATCTGCTTATACAGAAAGCATCTGTTTGCCAATTTTGGATGGCTTACTGCACTGGATGGTGTGCCCATCGGCAGAGGCACAAGATCCTTTTCCAACTGTGGGGCCCAACTCAATCCTTTCGCCTCAGAGACTTGTACTGGAAACCCTGTGTAAACTCAGTATCCAAGACAATAATGTGGACCTCATATTGGCCACGCCCCCATTCAGTCGTCAGGAGAAACTGTATGCTACTTTAGTTAGGTACGTTGGGGAACGCAAAAATCCTGTCTGCCGAGAAATGTCAATGGCGCTCTTATCAAACCTTGCCCGAGGGGACACGTTAGCGGCAAGGGCAATAGCTGTGCAGAAGGGAAGCATTGGAAATTTGATAAGCTTCCTTGAGGATGGGGTCACAATGGCCCAGTACCAGCAGAGCCAGCATAACCTTATGCACATGCAGCCTCCGCCTCTGGAGCCACCTAGCGTGGACATGATGTGCAGGGCAGCCAAGGCCTTGTTGGCCATGGCCCGGGTGGAGGAAAACCGCTCCGAATTCCTTTTACATGAGGGCCGCTTGCTGGATATCTCAATATCAGCTGTCCTGAACTCTATGGTTGCATCTGTCATCTGTGATGTACTCTTTCAGATAGGGCAGTTATGACACAAGTGAGAAGCAGGCATGATGTGTGAGTGGAGATTAAAGGGTCACATATAACTGGCTGGTTTCTGTACCTGTTTATCCAGTGTAGGAAGAATGGGGAAAAAAGAAGAAGAAAAAGAAGAAGAATCTTTGCTCCTCTGCCCCATTCACTATTTACCAATTGGGAATTTCAAAACATTAATTTGAACAGTTATGGAATTAATATTTGCTGTCTATGTGTATAAGTACATCTTTTTATTTTATTTTTTTAACCAAAGTCTCTCTCTCTCTAGTACATTCAAAGATCACATTTCTTTTTTCATAGCTATCCTTGTTCATGTTTGTTTGTTTTTCCCATGTTTGAATCATATTTTTCGGGGAGGGGAAGCAACCTTGAATGGGGGAGGGGGGTGTCAGGATATAGCAAAATACGATTTGATGTTGGGAGAAAGGGGCGTGCCACTCTCAAATGCAAAAGTGGAGAGGAAAAAATGCTGAGCTAATGTGCTTTTTATTTTTTAAGAACAAAAGAAATTCCAACCATCCTTACTGCCATTTGCCCAAAGCGCTGTGTGCAATAGAAGAATTATAGTGATATAGGTGTGGCGGATGGCAAAGGAAAAAGGGGTCACTTCCTCGTCTGCCCACAACATTTTCTTGGGTTCTCTGCAGGAGAAGTTACACTATGCTAGGAGCAAAACCAATTATTTAAGAAAGTAAAAACAACTCTGAAGACGATCAACACAAATTGCTTCCTCACCAGAACTGTCAACATCAATATCTATTGTTTGACCTTCCACAATGACAGTTCATTACAATTTCTTTAAATCATTTTTTAAAAATATTTTTTATTGCCTAAAGGCAGTGTTGTATATAGAAGTTGTACATTAAACATACCCTCATCTTTTTAAAAAAAATAAAACAAGTACAAGGATTTATTTTTTTCATGATGTGGTAACTACAAAGTGATGGTAGACTTAATTTTATTATTATTATTATTGTTATTATTATATTATTATATTATTATTATTTTCTTTGGGCCATAACTCCAAAAACTAAGAAAAAAACACCACGAGGGTAATGTACAAGTTTCTGTATGTATAAAGTCATGCTCTATTTCGGGAGAGCAATTGCTCACAACTTACTTTATAAATCAAGATGTGGAAATGGTTACGTACGGATTGATTTAAGAAAATGGTTACCAGTCTACAGAAAAAAATACATATATGGGTGGGGGGGAAAGAAAACACAACTTCAAAGATTTTTCAGTGCAAAGAATACACATTTGTATTTCAAAATAATGTAGTTTAAAAAATACAAAAAAACTTGATGTAAATTCCTCCTTTTCCTCTGGCTTAATGAATATCATTTATTCAGTATAAAATTTATATGTTCCACATGTTAAGAATAAATGTACATTAAATCTTGTTAAGCACTGTGATGGGTGTTCTTGAATAATGTTCTTATTTCTTCATGAAATCTCAGCCGTTTCAGACAATGATGGTGAAGGTTATGTTTTTCTGCTTACCCTGGAGTTCATCTAGTATTCAGATAATGCAACAAACAAAAACACTAATTTTTTCTATCATTATTTATAATAAAGAAGACCACAGAAGAAGATGAGATTGCTAATTTTCACTGTGTCTACGAAAGTTGCTGCACTCAAGGTATATATATGCTTGAATAAAACTAAAAGTGACAATCATAGTTAGATTGAGTTAGCTTATACTTCAGCTTTCCTGAGTTAGGCTTAGCATTTTAGATTTATTTTTATTAACTTATAAAATTAATAATAGCTATGCAATAAAAACAACATTATTAAATGTAATAATAATCAAAACAGTGACAAAGTGTCAAGAGATCTAAAAGCTGAAAACTAGAAGAGATCCAATTGCTAAAAAAGGGCTATTTTTCAAGAAGGGCTAAGAGAATTAGATTCTTTCCCCAGCGCTGAAAAAAATAAAGGATTCCTGACAGAATTGTCTCCAAAGGAAATTATCTTTCAAGGGTAGTGTGCAACTACAGGTAGTCCGTGATTTACCAGAATTTCTGTGAGTAAGCAAGGTAGTTGTTAAGCAAGTTGTGCCTGATTTTATGATGTTTTTGCCAGGGTTGTTAAGAGGGTCACTACAGTTGTTAAGGGAATCATGTTGTTAACAAATCCAGTTTCCCCCATTGATTTTGCTTGACAAAAGCCAGCTGGAAAAGTCAGAAATGGTGATCATATGTCCCTGGGATGCTGCATCTGTCATAAATACACAACAGTTGCCAAGTGCCTGAAATTTGATCACATGACCAGATCACTGTAAACAGTTGTTAAATCCGAGGATGCATTGTAAGTCTCTTCTTTTCAGTGCTGCTGTGACTTTGAATGGTCTCTAAATGAATGGTTGCAAGTCAAGGTATTACCTGTGTGCTCATGTGTCAACATGCAAAAATAAATGAGAGTAACCTTTGAGTAAAACTATACAAAAGAGGTGTTCCTTCAGATATTGCATTCCCAAGCAGTGCTAGGAAGTTTGTAGAAATTAGCAATACTGTAAGCATCCAGAACGTTTTAGTCACAGGAGTTCATTGCTCATAATACCATAATAGCTATTGCACCCATTTTATGGAAGAAAATATGTTCACACATTTTCTCTTTTGCACATTCAATTTCAATTCTTCTCATGCAAATGAACATGGTAACTCCTACTCCCAAGATCAGCATAGGCAGATCAGAGTGCAGGCAGATCTTTTGATGGGATCCTTCTAGCTGAAGTTTACTATACTTCCAATCTTGATAATCATGAGGTTCAAGTCATAAGTAGTGTTTTTCAGTGCATTTTTTCCATATGTTTCCAACAAGCATAAACTTCAAAGAATCTGTGGAATGTGGTCAAAGATAGGTCTTCTTTCTTTGCTGGTATAGTCGCCCTAGACAGGAAACACGACATAGTTCTGGTATCCATCTTGTGCTAGAGAAAAATGCTACAGGCTCTCATGTTGTGGCTGAGCATGTATTGGCCTACGCAGCTCTCTGAAATGGTCTAGGCCAGCAATTTCCAACCTTGGTGACTTTACAACTTGTGGACTTCAACTCCCAGAATTCTGGGAGTTGAAGTCCACAAGTCATAAAGTCACCAAGATTGGAGATCCCTGGCTAGGATGTTGAAGATGAACCTTTTGAGCTCAGCATTATCAAAACTGCAGAAAATTCCTAAGCTGACTTTGATGGCCTCTTTCTCTCATGAGCACACATACACAGGCACACAGACAAAAGAGAAACCATTCATAGGAAAAAGTAATACATTTATTGTTGAATTAATAAATTTTGAAATGCCTATCCGAGGCAACTCCAGGCCTGGAAATCTCAAAGAAGGCTCTTTTATGATCTTGCAGCCTCTGAAAAGAGCAGGAAAGAATGCCCTGGTCTTGTGCTCTTTTTGGAGGCTCCTGAGGCTGCGTGAGAGCAGGCCCTCTTGCACAACATCCAATAGGTCTTGCACAACTTCCAGAGGCTTGGTGTGTCACCAGAAATAATGTGTCACTTATATCACTGGCCTGGATTAACAGCAAGGCCTGAAGAATTGACTAGTAAGCATTGTTCCTCACTGTTAGTTCATTTCATTTGAGTATTGTACAGGCACAAAGTGTTGCTGTTCTATCCTAATTGGCAGTAAGAGCTGCTTGTATATTATAGTTTTATTGCTTTTTTACTGATCTTGGGCTTTCTGGAAAATATGTTACCCCCAATAATATGTTTATTGTTTGGAATATGTTTATTGTTTGGAACCATAAGATGCAAGGCAAAATGAGTACCATTATTATCCCAATTCACCGTGTAACTTCCTTGTGTTCCCCCTGACTGCAATTTTCTCCTTTCCCCTCTCCCCCCTCCCAATTATAAGCTGTGAGCTGGTAACAATTCGTTCATTTTTTTTAACTTACATCTAACAATGTATTCAGAAATTTATGTTAAATGATAGCCCACTGGTAACTGCCCTTCATGAAATGAGGCAGATTTAGGAAGCTATAAAAGCGTTCTGGGGTCCTTTTCATTCTTAATTATGTTATACAACAACCTTCAAATGTCTTGGCCATGGCTGGCTGGGAATTGTAAAACTTGAGTTTATCACATTGGGAAAGTGCTGTACAAAGTTATGTTCAGGGTCCTAACTTGACACTTTTTCAGCTCAGCGACAGCTACAGCCTGGCTATAAAAATGTATGATGAAGAAGGAAGCAACTTCATATGCTCAGTGGAACAAATATAGAGCACGATCGTTGACTGGATTATTTAATGCTAAATTTGTATGGATCTATTAGAAGAAAAATTATTTTGGGGGAAAACAACATTAAAACAAGTGAAATTTGAAAAGTTTAATAACAATACATGTGGAACGATCAGTATAATCTCTGGCTGGTGTTTGACACAGAAATTTTTTTACTAGCAGAACTCTGGGTTGTATTCATACAGGTTTTTATTAAGCAAATAGGTGCCATTTGGTAGAAAGACTGCTGTGCAGAGTATGCTCTAAATGATAAGATATATTTTGGAATGTTACCAACTAAAAATTGGTTGAAATTTTACCAATGTTGCCTTGGAAATATTGATGAGAAGGTGTTTCTGATCATTATTTTTTCTGCTAATTTAAGCAGGTATCTGATCTAAATTATATACTGTAGAGAGATCAATAAAATAATTAGAAATTAGGGTCTGTTTCTCTTACATAGTATCAAGAAATTAAATCCATTGAGAAAAAAATCATCCTCCATATTTAAGGGAAAAGTTGATAAAAGACCCAGTATAAGAACGAACAACTTGAAAGTTTCAGAAAGATTTAAGGAGGCTTCAGCAGTGAGCTGAAACAGATTGGATAGAATTTAACAAAAGGTAAAAGTTCTACATTTGGGTAGGAAAAAGGAAATGCGTAAATAGAGGATGGAGGATACCTGGCTTTCAGTACCGTATATGGCAGAGATCTGAGTAAATATGAGCCACTTGGGTTGCAGTAACAGCAGCAAAGTTCAAAGCATGGGAAATTAATTGTAATGCTTTCATGATTGTGGTTTTATCACATTGTAAGCCACTCAAGTCACTGGATAGTGAGATGGGTGACATATAAGTTTAATAAATAAATAATCGTTCCACTCCACTCCTGAGCAGACCCCACAGTTTAAAACAGGCTAATGACAGAAGTTCAAGATGGTAAAGGATCTGGAAACCAAGCACTTAAAAGAAATGCTTAAAGGTTCTTGATACGTTTAGTCTACAGAAGAAAGAACTGAAGGACAATATAATAATGTTTGAAGGGAGCTAAAGGGTGACACATAGAAGAAGGGGTGAAGGCAGGACCAGAACCAATGGGGTAAAAATGCAAGAAAAAAGATTCAGCCAGTGCAATAGGCTGCTACATGAAATGGTGAGGTCTGTAACCATAGGCTGGATGGTCATCTGTTAGAGGTGTTTTTAAAAAATCCTTGCAGAAGTGAGCGTTTGACTCATGTTACCATTGTAGAATAACATTGCTGTGTTATTTGAGATGTGTGTGATTTCCTATTTGCTCCTAGAAAAGAAGAAATATTTGCAAACCCAAGCATCCTAGACCTTGACCTGCAAAAATTAAGAAGGCCACTCCCTGAAAAACCAATTTGTTGCACTTACAGTGGCTTTCGTGTATTAAGAGCAAAGAGATCTATTTCTGTGTATCCTTGTCATTAGCTTTGGAAAAGAAAGAGGGAAGGTGAAACCTCTGGAGTAATATGATCATAACAAACAACAGCTTGAGTCTACTTTGGCTGAAGGAGTTTATTTTTGTTGCTTTGACTCAAATTTGTTTTTGTTGCTTTGACAGCATATTGGTAGCAATTTTATATGACATCTTTACAGTTTTAGGACACAGAGCAAAAATAATAAATTTGTTACAGGAAAGTGAAGTCTGACTGAATATTAGGAAGAAATGTCCTAACTGAGCAGTTTAACAGTGGAACCAATTCATTAGATACATCCAAATTCTTGACAACAATCTCTCTTTTTTTTTAATTACATTTGTATGCCGCCCTTCTCCGAAGACTCAGGGCGGCTTACAATTTTTTGGGATACAACCCAGTGTGCTCAGCAATAGCCTTCATTCCATTGTATATGCCTGCTTATTACTAAGTGGCATTTTTACAAAGTCAGCTTATTGCCCCCAACAATCTTGGGTCCTCAATTTACCTACCCCGAGAGGATGGAAGGCTCTTTATAGTATGAATGGCCACACTGTCAACAATTTTGAACAAGACAAACTGTGACTATGAATTGACAGAAAAGGAGTAAAAATATTACATTTACTCTATATGAATTATTTAAAATTATTCATGAAAATGAAATCAGGACTAGATGATCAGGGGACTGGAGGCTAAAACATGTGAAGAACGATTGCAGGAACTGGGTATGTCTACTCTAGTCTGAAGAAAAGAAGGACTAGGGGAGACATGATAGCAGTGTCCCAATATCTCCGGGGCTGCCACAAAGAAGATTTGGAGGTCAAGCTATTCTCCAAAGCACCTGAGGGCAGGACAAGAAACAATGGGTGGAAACTAATCAAAGAGAGAAGCAACTTAGAACTGAGGAGAAATTTCTTGAAAGAACGATTAATCAGTGGAACAACTTGCCTCCAGAAGTTGTGAATGCTACAACACTGGAAGGTTTTTTTAAAATGTTGGATAACCATCTGTCTGAAGTGGTATAGGGTTTCCTGCCTAAACAGGGTTGGACTAGAAGACCTCCAAGGTCCCTTCCAACTCTGTTATTCTAGATTCCTTATTAACAAGCACAGAAGAATTAAATGAAGATATTCATGTGCACTATAGACATAAAGGCAGCAAAATGATTGAAGATGATGGAACAATGCAGTTTTTAAGAGATTGGAGAATCATTTGTCTGAAATGGTATAGGGTTTCCTGCCTGAGCAGGGGTGGGGGTTGGACTAGAAGATCTTCCAACTCCATTATTCTATTTTACTTCAACTCATACCTCTCCAAACCAAACTAACACTTTAGGGTGTTGGGTCTCGATTTTCACCGTGGCTATATAATTGTACTTTTTGACTACAACTCTTCTAAACTAGACAGGTGGTAGCAATGAAGAATGAAGGGGGCAACAGGAGAACAGTCTGAATTGGATGCCAGCTTTCCTTTTCCTCTGACCTAATCTTCAATTAGAACTCCCATGCTTCCCAGCCATCTTGGTCATCACCAGGGCTTCTTCACTTTTGGTTCTCATCTTAGAACAGGGGTGGGCAAACTTTTTGACTCGAGGGCCACAATGGGTTCTTAAACTGGACCGAGGGCCGGAACAAAAGCATGGACGGAGTGTTTGTGTGAACTAATATAAATTCAAAGTTAGATTACTTCATGTAGCCTTCTGGGAGAGCAAGAGAACCCTCCGCTCTTTCGGCTCTGCGCGGGCCAGATAGAACAGCCGAACGGGCCGGATCCAGCCCCCAGGCCATAGTTTGCCCACGGCTGTCTCAGAATGTCCTTCTCTTTCAGCTGTAGATCCACATAAATTTCATCTTGGTAATGTTTAAGATGTAAAGCAAGAGCTGGGTGCCATGTTTAGTGGAACGGCTAGGTGAACCTTCAATCAAGCTCACTTTCCATTCTCTAGAAGAGCAAGTTATCACCCTCCCTTCTGACCTTCAATACTTTATTTTGAAAACACCCACATATGCACACACATATATACAACTTCTCCATCTAAATTCTAGCCAGAAACCTTGGGAAAAAAATCATTGGGATGGAAAAATGAGCAACTGCTATACAGAGAAGATGATGACAGCTCCTTTCCCCACACACACACCTCTCTAAAAACATTTAAAATTTCCATTAGGCCTTGAAGAAAGTTGGCTTCTGAGTCAGATGCCAATTTAGTCCAGGAAGGGGTGAGAGACTTCACTCAAGTCTACAATGGGTATAGCTATATATTAGCATTTATACCCCACCTTCTATGCAGGTTCTAGTGAAATATACTGTACATGGCATTCCCTACTTCTAATCCTTGCCCACATCAACATCCCTGTTAAGTAGGTTAATAGAAAGTGAGAATGGCCCAAAGCCACCCAGTTAATTCTCTTAGCATTGGAACTCTGCAGATTCTTACTTAAGATCCTGAATTCGCCCCCCAGGTTCTGCACGGGCGAGAAGCTGCCCACTGTTATTGTCCCCAGAAGCCCCCAATCTTCTCTAGCCCTCCTGCCCCTTGGGAATGTTATGAATTTTGACCTCCTGGGTTTTTAAAATTATTTTAATGGTTCTTAGTGATTGGGCTTGTTCGATTTAATCTTTTTAAATATTTATTGTTGAATTATTGTGTTTTAATTGTGAGCCGCCCTGAGTCCTCACAGAGAGGGGACAGCATACAAGTCCAATTATAAATAAATATAAATAAATAAATGAATTAGGCTCCCCGGGGGTGATTTTTTTCAGCCTACATATAATCCTGGAGCTGATCAATCATCAATCATTCAACTGGGGAGATAAAGTTGAATCCCAGCAAAAGGGTAATATCTGTGATTCAAACTAATGATCATTTTCTTCCTCTGTAGAGCAACTGGACTTTTCTTCATATTGGCTCAGCATGGGGGTTTTTTTCAAGCCCTGATTGTTGAGTTTCACCAAAACAGTAGCAAAGAAAAGAAGAGTTACACTTCTCCTTGTGCTAGAAACTCAACAAATTTCCAACCCCACCATATGGCAGGAGAAACATCTGTCATCATTGTCAACATCTCCACTGTCTTTATCACTGGCCAAAATAAAGTCTTATATCGGGAGCATGACATGATTGGGCAACACACCTGTCCATTAATAGGTATGTGCAGTGGTGGGCTGCTGCCAGTTCAGACCGGTTCTAGCAAACCAGTAGTTCTGACTATCAGCTGGCCCTACCCACCTGCCCTCGCCCTACCCTGTCCTATATTTCCTTCTTTATGGCTCAGCTGATTCGTGCGGTACAGCTGATTTCAGCACCTCAGCTGTTCTACTTACCGGGCTGCCCTAGAAGGTAAATAGCTGAGCTTCAAAATACTGTATTTTGAACGCTGCATGCAAGAACCGTTGTTAAACTGGTGGCAGCCCACCACTGGGTATGTGTAGACATGAGCTGGCTACCTAGATTTATAAAAATGGGAATCTGAGAAAGAAGATGCCACTTCAGGATTTAGCTATGTATTGCTGTATTCAGGGGAGGTTCTACAAAGAGGAAAAGGAACTTTTAAGTCACGTACTTATTTCAACCTCCTTATTTCCTCCAAAAATGCATATGATTATGCCAGAGATGCATCTGTTTAAATATTTGGCTGGGCCTCCCAGAGTTCTGCAAAAGTAATGCCAAATCATAATTTTTAAAGTGATGGAAGAAGAACATTATTGAGCACATGAGGGGCATTAACAATATTTAATTAATGCTGTGTGTTAAATGAAATTTAAATTGTATTTTCATTTTTATTTTTGTCTGGTCTCCCTCACTTTTAAGAGCATGGCTCGCTAGCAGACCACCCAAAGTATCTTTCAATCAGAAAGAGTCTCATATCTCTCCTTTAAGCAATTAGTTTTTCCTTGTCTCCATTTTCTCCCTCCTGGCACTAGACACATTCAACTTGCTGTTAGCAATTGCTATCAGCAGCTATTCTATCAATCCTAGTATTTCAATGAACCTTGTCAATCCATTTATTGTAGCTGCTTTTCTTTCATTTGCAGATTAATATCTTCCTCTGGGCCTTGGTCCTATCTAAACAACCCCATGACAGAGCAGTGAATACAGTTATTTTCTCTGGGTTTTCTACTCAGCTGTGACTGACAATTGTATTACATTGGAAAGCAGTTTGCTCACCCATTATTTGGATCTATTTCATGGCTTGGACATAGGGAAGGCTTCTGTCGTTCTGTTTTAGCTCTATTTATATAAAGTCTCTCTCATTCCAGTGGATCTATGCTTTCTAAGAGACGGGATATATTCCAGAGGATGGGGAAAATAGAATAAATCCTATTTCTCATCTTGACATTGATCGACGGGTTCAAATCTGCTTTCCTTTTTTTTTTTTTAAAGAGGGGCACTTTCACTTCAAGCATTGGCCAAGCATAAACTGAAGACAGAATAAAGGTTAATATTTATTGAAAGACTTAAGATTAGCAAAACACAAATAAAGTTCAAAATGGTATATCTATAGACGGCCTCACACATGGCACCTATCTCAAAGACTTCTAACCTTATTTGAAGTGGGATTACTGATCCCCTTTCAAGTAATAGGATGCACAAGGGAAGGACTGAACTAAAGTGATTCGATTTCTCCCTTGCTCTGTAAACTTTAGCAAGTCGAAGCTGGCAGGACAGACAATTTTGATAACACACCCAACTGATGGCACCATTGTGCAGGGCCGTGATTGTCATCTGCTAGATGCAGTTTTTTTCAGCAGCAGAGCAACCAATTGTAGCTCTTATCTATTTGCTGAAAGCAATTTTGCACACGAACAGGCTTTTCTAGGACAATGTTGTCACAAACATCATGAATGATATTCTGCTTTTTATATGTTTATTAACTTTTGAAGCAAGAAAGCAAGCCATAGCATGTGCAATTGGAAAGTTAAGTGAATTCTTTTGCTGGAAAATCTATTTAAAAAAAACCCAAATTTGTGCCATGTCTTAATTTTCAGCAGTGAACAGAGTTCTTTCCAGGGGAATTGAAAGTTTTCTGGATTTCATTTCTGTTCGCTACAGATCTGCATAAAGCAAGAAGAAACACAACAAGACCAAGTCATTCCCAGCTAAATTCCCAGTGATATTCTTTTACATCGCTGGTGTAAATTCATCTTCAGAAGCAATGCTTCTGGGTACAGGTTCATTCAATTTGATGAGTTTTCTTGAAAGAGCTCTTATGAAAACTCCTCCTTCCATTCTGGTGGTTCACCAAATACAATCTGAAGGTGAATTTGGATGTGCTACTTTAACTCTCAGCTCTTTTTTCTCAACCCATTAGGCAAAATGCCAGTACATGGTTGCATTCTTGGCAGGCAGAGTTCTTCAGAAAACCATGCTCCAAAGGCTACTTCTACTGAGACTCATACAAAGACACCTTCTAGAAAGAGCAAGGCAGTTTTCTCTTGCACAGATAAACTAGCAGACATCCCAAAGTTCTTCATTAGCGAAATTTTCTACACTTAGATCTCCCTTTCTTCCCAAAGGATTGCTTCCTTTTGATCCCAGATTTCTAATTCTAACTTGCAACTAATTCACCCCCATCTGTACTCTCTGATCTAAGACAAAATGCTTCCTCCAGAATCAGTTGCCTCAGCTAATTACAGCCATCGGCATCTCCAGTAATGAGCCCATAAGAACAGATGATCCATCACTGTAGTTGGTTTGCAAGGCGCAATATTTATTTCAGTGAAATATGGGCACAGCTTCATAAGCATTATCAATAGGTTTCCAACTCTGTCATCTGAATTGAAGACTCTGCCAAGAAAGGACTGTTTCTACACTGGGACTTGTGAAACAACCATCATCCAAGACTGTACCTCTTTGCATGATTTTCCCAGTATATTCTTTGTCTGATATTTACAAGGATAGGGATTAGAAGCCTTCTATACTAAAAGAGAATACTATTCAGTTACCCACTTTTTCAAAGTCAAAAATGTCATTAAACATTGCCCAAATGTTTTGCACATTTATGTCTATGTTAAGAGCTAGAATGTTGTATTTTAAAAGATTGGCTACTATCTTCATTTAACAGTCACAAAATAAGCAACAGTTATCTCTTACAATCTGACACTAATTAATTAGTGAATATATGTAGCTAGATCACATAATTAATTGTGGCATATTATTTGGCCTTGAACAAATATGTTCAGAGACATCATCCCATTGGATTTTCCACTCATTTCATCCACTTTTCAGGATGTCTTGTAGCTTGGAAGTGACATCGAAAACATTGTTTCATGGGGAGATGATAATTTATTTCCCTTTACAGACAGAGATAATGCTTTGTTTGGTGTTCTTGAATTGTTGGAATTTGTCTTACTACTATTTTGAGATATAACAAGAAAACCAAAAGATAAAGATAAAAAGATAAAACCAGAAACAAATAGAATATACTATGGAGAATTATAATTATATAAACGTCCATTCTTAAACTTTACCCACATAGAATATCTTTTCATTACATCAGTAAATGCTTCATGAATAGAGAATGAATACAATTTCAGCTGTGCAGGATTCTATAATAGTGCTTTCTTAACCCTAATCCTAACCCAAATTGTAACCCTAACTCTTTTGTAATAAAATAATTTTTGTTCCTTCAATAAAGCCACTTTTTATGTGTTGATAAGTTTCAAATGTTCAATCTGTTATGTATGCAGGTTTAAAGTCATTGGTTTAGTTTGAACTGTTCTTGTAAAATGTAAGAAATGATTGGTTTAAAAAGTGCGGGAAAACCCTGCACTCTGATTGGCTGGCAACTGCGGCTGCTGGCTATAGGTAGCAGCCGCAGCCCAGCCAAAGTGGGTCCGTTCTGAGCTGTAGTCACTAATAAACAAAGAGTTTGAAGCACTCTGCGTCTGTCTCTTCATGCAAACTTAACACTGGCGACGAAGGTGGGATCTCCCTGAAGAAGAAGGCAACGTGGAACGGAAGAAGAGAGAGATGGCTGCGCTGAACACCCCCCCAGCCCGTTCGATCCGACAGCAGAAGACTGGGAGTCGTATGCAGATCGTTTCAAAATGTATCTGGAAGGAAACGATCTCGCCAACATTTCTGAGAAGCGGAAGAGGGCGTTCTTTCTCACGCACTGCGGTCCGGCAGTTTTCAAGATGGCGAAGGCATTGGCGGGAGCTGCAGACGTGAAGGTAATGGAATGGCCTGACTTAGAAAAGTTGTTAAGAGCCCATTACGCCCCACAAGTATCGTGCTTCATTAAGAGACACGAGTTTTACCATTGGGATCAAGGGGAAAGCGAAAACGTAAACGACTTCATGGCAAGTTTAAGAGATATTGGGGGTGCATGTGAATTTAACAATTTAGAAGAGGCCATGCACGATTGATTTTTTCTGGGCCTTAAAGACAAGGTGCTTCAGAGCAAGTTATTACTAAGACCTAAGATCACGCTGAAGGAAGCAATAGAAGAGGCCTCTTCAGCAGAAGCTACCAAGTCCTCAGCAGTGAAGATGAAGAAAATCAACAAGGCCACAAGCCATCCTGATGTGGAAAAGTCCACAACAACTCATTGTAAGCAAATAGATTCTGAGTCAGACTGTAGTGAGGTGGAGGAAGGAATTTACAGACTCAGAATGGAGAGGAAAAAGAAAGACCTAGGAAGAAAGAGGCAAGATTTTTACTGCAGAGGGTGTGGGGGAAGCCACCCCCGCACTGAATGCAAGTTTTTAAACACCATTTGTCTCCGTTGTAATAAAAGAGGACACCTAGCAAGAGTCTGCAAATCATCCAGAACTCCACCCATCAGAAGAAAGTTTGCTACAAGCAAAGACAAAGAATTCAAGCCTAACAATTTCTGTGACAAAATGGGGCACAGCACAGAAGCAAATGGGAAGAATGAAACTCATCAAACAATCACCATTGGTCATTCATCACCCTTAAGAAGTAGAAAAGTGCATGTCAAGGTATTTATTGAAGGAAAGCCTTGCCAAATGGAAGTGGACTCAGGCTCATACTTATCTATGGTGTCATGGGACACTATTCACAGTCTTCTTCCCAACATCCAGAAGAAGCACTTCAAGAAGCAAGCATTGACTCTTAAAGACTACCAAGGGAACAAGATTCCAGTAGTTGGAACAAGAGAATTCAACGTGAAGTTCAAGGGCCACACCAAATGCCTACCACTGACCATCGGACAAGGACCGCCAAGTCTGCTGGGCCTTGAGTGGTTCAACCCGCTGGGCATCGAGGTGACTGGCATCAATCACATGAGCAACACTGAGTGGGAAGAGGCCTTGAAGTCTGAGTTTCCAGAGGTCTTCAGCAACAGATTAGGCAAGTACTTGGGGACCCCTATCTCCTTTAACCTAGATCCCAAGGTACAACCAATCCGTTTAAAACCCAGAAGGGTCCCATTTGCCTTAAAGGAAAAATTGATGCACAATTAGATAAACTAATAGCCCAAGGGGTTTTAGAGCCCACTGATCACTCCAGGTGGGAGACACCCATAGTCACACCAGTCAAGGCTGATGGGTCAGTGAGAATCTGTGGAGACTACAAGGGGACATTGAACCATGCGCTTCAACAGAGCACATATCCAGTTCCAGTAGTGCATCATTTATTACATTCCCTTGGAGGGGCACAGTTTTTGCCAAGTTGGACCTGGCACAGGCATATCAACAATTAACAGTTGATGATGCCACTGCTGAAGCCCAAAGCATTGTAACCCATAGAGGTGCTTTCAAATGCAAAAGGTTGCAGTTTGGAGTAAGCGTGGCACCAGGCATCTTCCAAAGCCTTATGGAAAGAATGTTACAAGGATTGCCAGGGTGGTGCCCTATTTTGATGACATTTAATTTCTGCTGAAAATGACACTCAGTTACACGAGAGACTCAGGGAAGTCTTAACCAGATTCAGAAAAGTGGGGTTAAAAGTCAAAGAAGAAAAATGCACACTTAGAACAGATAAAGTGGAATTCTTGGGTTACATGATTGATAAACATGGCATCCACCCCACAGAAGCAAAGGTTCAGGCAATCAAAGAAGCCCCCAGGCCAAAATGCAAAACAGATCTGCAAGCATTTTTGGGACTCATTAACTTTTATCATATGTTTCTACCTCAGAAGGCAACCATTGCAGAACCCCTACATAGGTTGCTGGACAAGAAATCTGTTTGGGTCTGGGGAGGAAGGAACAAGCTGCATTTAACAATATCAAGAGACAAATCACGCCTGATGCTGTGCTGATACAGTTCTCTGAGAATCTTCCTGTTGTTCTGACTTGTGATGCCTCCCTTTTGGAGTGGGGGGTATTGAGCCATATGCTTCCCAGCGGGAGGGAAGCTCCTATTGCATTTTACTCTCGCACCTTGACTAAAGCAGAGAGGAACTACAGCCAACTGGATAAGGAAGCCTTGGCAATTGTAGCAGCTGTCAAGAAATTCCATGAGTATCTATATGGGAGAACATTTACTGTTGTCACAGATCACAAACCTCTTTTAGGTATTGTGGCAGGGGACAAACCAACGCCCACGATCCTGTCACCAAGAATGCTGAGATGGACTGAATTTCTTGCTGCTTATTCATACAAACTGATCCACAGACCTGGTAAAGACATTGGCCATGCTGATGCTTTGAGTCGCTGCCCACTTCCTTCACACATTGAGGACCCTGTTCCTGAGACTCATACCTTTTTCTAGAAACTGTTGCCAAGCTTCCAGTTCATGCTGCTCAAATTGCCAGAGAGACTGCAAAAGACACTTTATTGGCTCCTGTTATAGGCTGGATTAAGAAGGGTTGGCCACTTCAAGATCTACCTCAACTCGCCCAACCTTTCAAATCCAGGCAAACTGAATTATCTGTATTAAGAGGATGTATTTTGTGGGGTAACAGGGTGGTTATTCCTGCAAAACTACAAAAAGAGGTTTTGGAAATGTTACATGAGGGTCATCCGGGAATTGTCAGAATGAAGGGATTGGCCAGGAGTTATGTATGGTGGCCAGGTATTGACAAAATGGTTCCTCAATTTACATCCAACCTTTTTGAATCATATCTAGCACAACAGGGTATCAGACATGCCCTGACAGCCCCTGGGCATCCTTCGGCTAACGGCCGGGTTGAACGTATGGTACGATTTACCAAGGAAAAACTTCAGCAATTGGGTCCAGGGGATATCACTGAGAGAGTTGAAAAACTTCTCAGTGTTCAGCATATCACTCCCAACCCCTCAACTAATTTGTCCCCAGCTGAATTGTTGATGGGTAGGAAACTCAGGTCTCCCCTTGATCGCCTTCATCCCACTTACGCACCCAACGCACCACTAGATTCCACTAGCAAAATTCGCACTTTCACTGTGGTTGATTCTGTTTATGCTAAGAACCTTATGGGTGAACCTTCCTGGATTCCTGCTGAGATAACCCAAATCACAGGCCCCAGGTCTTACAGGGTACAAACGGAGGATGGTGTCCTCTGGAGCAGGCACATTGATCAGTTAAGATCCAGATTGCCTCAGGAGCATCACTTTTGCTCCTCTCTGGTTCCCATACCTACTGCCTCTTCTAGGGGGGAAGGGGAGGATCATGAGTGTAATCAGCAAGCAAGAATCAACCCCATGTGTAACAAGCTAACACAACAGGAACCATCCCAAAACCTGTCACAATACCAACAACCATTTTCACAAATGGAAGATTGCTCATCACTACCTGACTTAGGTGCTGACATTGGGTTGGAGATGGTTTGGGAGGAGAGACCAGGTTGTAGTAACCAATCAGGTTCTACCATTACTGTAAGTCCTAGTAAGGAAATGTCAGCAGGTGAGAACCTTAAAATATCTGAACCACGTAGGTCTCAATGTACACGTAAGAGCCCCACCTATTTAAAAGAATACATTAGATAGGCTGGGGTTTGAGTATGGACTGAACCTAGTGGGGAGGGGTGTTATGTATGCAGGTTTAAAGTCATTGGTTTAGTTTGAACTGTTCTTGTAAAATGTCAGAAATGATTGGTTTAAAAAGTGCGGGAAAACCCTGCACTCTGATTGGCTGGCAACTGCGGCTGCTGGCTATAAGTAGCAGCCGCAGCCCAGCCAAAGTGGGTCCGTTCTGAGCTGTAGTCACTAATAAACAAAGAGCTTGAAGCACTCCGCATCTGTCTCTTCATGCAAACTTAACACAATCTACCATATAGTTCAGTCTCAGATTTAACATCTTTGAATGTTATTACTCTCCCCAAAATCATTATATATGATTACATACACACACACACGTATGTATGTAGGTATGCATGTATGTATGTGGGTGGGTGTGGGTGGTTGGGTGTACATACACATACACACATGCACAAATTGTGGTAATAAGGACATATCACATAGCAGAGATACAGATCAGTTATACTTTGGTATCCCACAGTTGTATGGGAACCACGATGACGAGTCAAGGAAGAAAGTAACTTCCAGGTACCACCAAAGGATCAAAGAGGACCTGAAAAGCCAGCTCAATGGGAAGAACAAGTTTTATGCCATCAACATGTATGCTCTGCCAGTCATCAGAAACCCTGCCCATATAATGAGGTAGCCAAAGAAGGGCATGGAAGCTGCCAGTGTGAAGACCCAGAAGTTCCTTAGAATGTACGGAGGTTTTTACCCCATGTCCAACACCCAGAGACAGTACACCAGACAGAAAGTGTGCAGTCAGGAGTCTGGTGGGTGTCAAAGCCACTGTCATGAATAAAGTCCAGAACATACAGGAATACATCAGTAAGATAACACACAAGACTCAAATGTGCTGTAGCATGTTTCTGCCTCTCTTGCCACCATTTATGGAAAGGAATAGAGTAGGAAAGGAAGGAATGGATCCACTCGTTTCTTTAGTGGGTGGGGATGAATATTGTGGGTGGGGATGAATATTGGGTTACATTCAAAGCAATTCATCTTTTTAATGTTTAAAAAGAAGGAAAAAGGTATAAGAGTTGTGGTGGTGCAGTAGTTAGAATGCAGTACTGCAGGCTAATTCTGCAACTGCCAGCTGCCAGCTGTTCGGCAGTTCAAATCTCACCATGCTCAAGGTTGACTCAGCCTTCTATCCTTCTGAGGTTGGTAAAATGAAGACCCAGATTGTTGGGCGCAATAGGCTGACTCTGTAAATTGTTAGAGAGGGCTGTAAAGCACTGTGAAGCGGTATAGAAGTCTTAGTGCTATCACTATTGCTATTCTTAGTTTGCAATCACTCCTAACTCTGATAATAGCAGCAATAGAAGTCAGATCTTTCTTCTTACATGTTTACTTTTATTTAAAAATCCCAATCAGTTGCTATAAAAGGATAAATGAATGGATAAATGGAATGAATTGCAGTTATTTATTTAGTGTATGGATACATTGTCAGGAAAACCTACAAATGTTAGATGTAATGCAGTTCTGATGGATTGCTAGATCATTCTGTTTGGTACTTCTGTGCCTTTCCTTGGTGCATCACAGGGAGTGAACCAGCTTTGCACCACAATTGCAGTAACTGAGGTTGATGGCACATTTTAATTTGGGATCTCCAGTCTATGGAATCCTGGACCTCAAACACGACTTCATAGGTGCTTGAGTGGACCTGAATAAAATAGATTCAGGAAAAGTAAATCAAAGATCTTCCAAAAAATAAAGTTAACAAAAATCAATATTAGTCAATATTCTAAAGGTTCAGTGAGTCTCAGTGGGACTTGTGCTTTGTAAGCCACACAAATATCAAAAGTTAGCTTTTGAAGAGAACAATTGTAAGCTAACATTTATATCCAACTGTGCCAACTCATTTCTCTATGGCAACCTTTATGAAACTTTTCTTAATACACACTGAATTTAATCTGCTGAGATCCGAGCCATCTTACTCCTCCAGAAAAATTATAGATTGCAATTTTAATTGAAAAAGACTGGCTATAAACTGAACTCTAAAATTATGATGACTAATTACATTTCTCCTTTCATAATTAACAAACTTTGAAGTATTATGTATTAAATGTTTGCCTTCAGCTCTTGAGAAAAGATGTTTTCTCTGCTGAGAGGTTTCTTAGTGATTTTTTCCTATGCAGTTAGGCATTCGGAGACATAGTGTCCATCTATAGCATCTTAGCTTAACCCTTAAAAATGTAAAAGTTTCCCCTGCCTAGTCATATCTGACTCTAGGAGGCAGAGCTCATCTCTGTTTCCTAGCCAAAGGAGCCCAGATTGTCCAAATACGCTTCCATGGTCATGTGGCCAGCATGACTTCCTGCCATGGCACACAGAATGGTGTTACCTTCCCACCAAAGTGGTACCTATTTATCTACTCACATTTCCATGCTTTTGAACTGCTGGGTGGGCAAGAGCTGGTGCAAGTAACGGAAGCTCGCCCCATCACATGGTGCTTGGGTCTTGAACCTGGGTTGTCATTTTAGCATCTTTAACCACTGAGCCATCACACCCCACTAGCTCAGCCCTTGGAAGCATCCAAAATAGCTACTCAAGAGTGAGATGCTACTTAAGATATGGAAGATTTTATATTCCCTATGAGGAGAATTCATTTTTACGGAGGTACATTCTTCCATCAGATAACCCTATGCGATTTAGCTGTCAGTGTTTCTTTATCCATTATATCATCTTAAATTATTTCCAACTTTCATATTATAAAAATTGATTAGCAAATTTCACCTATGAATTCCATGTTTTAAATCAGAGTATCTCACTCTAAACTGGTATTTATAGTTCCATAAATGCAAGCAATTATCCTTAGGGGTGGGTGCCTGTCCATACACTTAACTCTCTCTAACCTAGGTATGCAAGACTGTAAACTATTTTCACATTTCATCTAACACCATAATCTAGTGTATATATAATTTAAATGCCGGCCACATTTTTTGCTTTCCCTTGTTTACTGAATAAACACTTGGCTGAGTTCACAGAAAGCACAAAGCTATTTGTGTGAATCCCAAATCCAGTTGTGTTAATACCCCCCGACTCTTGAATCCTTGGTGTCTCTGAATTTGGTTGTTTGCTTGCAGATGTTTCATTACCCAACTTGCTTGCAGATGTTTCATTACCCACATCATCAGTGTGAGTGAGTGTGGGGTTTGCTCCATGATAATATACAGTAGCTTGCCCTGCCAGTGTTGGTGGGGGTGTAGTTTTCTCCTTGGTCTTTCCTTGATTAGGGTATTCAATTCTGCTTGACTGTATGGTGTTAATCCCTGCTTATCTGGTTGCAGGTTGCCAGAGAAGATGTATTCGGTTCTTTTGGTTTTCTTCTTAGCTTTTTTAATTGCCTCTTTTGAATGATTTGCAGATGTGGGGTGTCTCTATATATCTATTGAGGCCTTATGGTTGGCTTTTCTTATGCTATCCCCATGCCTCCAGCACCTATGTCTACTCTGTCCTATGACTGTGCTTTTTTATTTGTCTCAAGGCAGTCAGCCTTTTCCTCCCATGGTTAACCCACTGGAAGCTGTAAATGACTAGTTGGGAATTAAAAGGGGGGCTTGGAATCAGTGGTGGGATTCAAAAAAAATTCTACCGGTTCTGTGGGCGTGGCTTGATGGGCATGGCTTGATGGGCATGGCTTGATGGGCATGGCAGGGGAAGGATACTTTAAAATCTCCAGTCAGAGGCGGTATTGGTCGGTTCTCTGAACTACGCAAAATTTCCACTACCGATTTTCCAGAACTGGTCAGAACCTGCTGAATACCACCTCCCCTTGGAATGAATCCAGCAAGGTGACTCCTGTTCATTCAGAAGCCTCTGGTTCTAGGGCGTATTTAACTCTAGATGGTGTGACAGAATCCCTGAACAGCAGGTGGATCATCTGGGAATTCTCATTGATTTATAGCTCCTGCTGTGGCCAGGAGAATCCTTGGCCAGTACCACTGGCCTGCCAGTTGCTGCTTTCTTAGACCAGGAAATGATGATTATAGGCACAAATGCCATTTTCATTTTCTGATCAGACTTGAAACTCATTCAACATGTTGCTTTCCTTGAAGGTCATTCCATACTTTTGAAAACTACATCTGGTGCCAAATTCAACCACCTTCTTCTTGACCAGTAAAAGCCAGTGTAGTACAATGACATTTATTTTGCAGAGGTTGCATTGATTTCCACTTCCAGGCCTAGGTCAAGATGGTGATTATTATCTATAAAACTGGGCCCCATTACCTTGGTAGTAATGTGTTCCAGTTACAATTTGCCCCTCTAAAACAGGATGGCCAAGTAGGCATGCTGGTTAGTTCCCCCTTAGAATGTCCAAGGAATGGGAAATAGCTTGCTCCTTGAGGTCAGAATGGTCTCTTCCTTGATACCATTCAAGAAAACTGTAAAGATTGCTTTGTCAGAGTCTTTGGAAGAGCAATAGTTTTGTGGTGGTACTAAATCAACATGGCTGGTGATACTGTTTATGTAAGTTATTTTATTGTATGATTTTATTAAGTGATCAATATGTATTTACTAGAATATCTGGAAAAGGTAGTGCACAAGTAGTTAAATACAATATAATGCAATGCACTGCAATTCAGTACTTTGCATCATTCTTTTCTGTTATAATTCTGAAAAACCAAGGCAATTATAGGTACGATCGAGCCCAAATCAGTGGAATCCAAGCAAATCCAAGGAAGTTTTTTTCCCCATAATTCAATTGGAGTACACTCTCCTAAACCTTGAATCTCTATTTCATCTCATGTTACCTGAAAGAATAGAAAGCAGATCTTGTTTTTTTCAAATATATCAAAGGCTAAACAGTTCCAATAACTTCAATCTTCCTTCATTGGACTTTGTTGCCCCTCTTTGAAGCTATTCTACTTTCTTTGAATTCATCTTAAAGTGTGATGGCTAGAACACAATATTCACAGTGAAATCTCACTAAAAATGTTTAAGCAGATCATGATTTTCTACAATCTTCAGATCAGTTATTTGTGAATCTTTATGTATTCAATTCAGCACAATGATTGTCACTGCACTAAAACTGTGGGTTGGAAAGCAGATGGAATATAAGATGAAATAAAATTATGGCAGCTCAGTGTTGAATCTGAAAAGCACCCAAACTTATATTAAGATGTCTGCTTATCCATGAAAGAAGCTATTGCTCAGTGACTGTCAGTTTTCATGGCTACACCAGATGGTAAACATGAATAGATGGGCTAAATCTACTTTATTATACGGTTACATTAACAAAATCATGCAAGTCTGTGATTACAAAAGTTCCCACCACCACTTTTAACTGCTTGATCTATTAGGGCGGGTCCTCTCCAAATTTATTTTCCTGACGGTTACGCCACTGGGGGCTCCTGCCTCTCTTGTTTGATTGTTACCTAGGCAGCATCTCTTCCCCCTCATTTCCCAAGGTTATTCACACATTCCATTACAGTGACAGAGCACGTGCTTTGTGTGCAGAAGTCACGGGTTTTGTGACTTTAGCACCAGGTGGAAAATAGTTTGACCAATCATGGACAAAAGGCAGTTTTATTGGCCAACACAGGATGTGATTTCTTGAAAAAACAGTCCAAAATATTGGCACCACATGGAAAGTCAAGGAGATGCTTGAAGGAAAATGCTTTGTAGGTTCCCTCAAAATAAATTCCACTAGGTTCAATGAGGCAAATGCCCAAATAAATGGGACCAAGTTGATAGTTTAAGGCTCTTAAGAGACTTTTAAGATTGTAGTCATCTTGAAATAGCACTGGATTAGCTTTGAAATATGATCTTATATATGGAAAAACTGAGTCAGTATTTACAGAGATGGTTTAAAAGAGCATTTATGAAAATGTATCAAAGAAATACACATGCATGCATACACAGAAATTTGTAAATATGATTTTCTTACTGCTCTCCCTGGACTATATTTTTATGGTATTAGAAAATAAAAATAGCTGACACAAAACTAAACACAATTTCATCCTGCTGCTCTTGAATGCCATTTGCAAACAAATTTCCCTATTTCCAGCTATGTGACTCCCCAATGTACCTGCATGAAGCATCTGTGTGTTTACAGGGCAGCACGATGGCTGAGAGACAAGTCATACATGAAAATCCAGAATAATGCACCTCAAGTTATATTTCTGTATAAGTCATAAAGTATTGCTTGATGCTAACGTGTGTTATGAGTCCCAGGAAGAACACTGACGGTGGGAAATTGTCCCGTCCCATATATGGCTAAAGTGAAAGGAAGGTGATGAGAAGTGAAGGAGTAACAAATACCTGAACTGTCAAAGCCCCAGAACTCAAGTAAACCTCCTTAATAGTTTGTTTACTTATTTGGAGTTGGCGGCTCATGAATTATCTTGAATCAGGACTTATATTTTAAATGGAAACTGGGAAGGAACTACTGATTGACTTATGCTGACCTCCACTTTATTATCCTGCTTATCTCAATCTAAACAGAAACTCTAACCCTTGTTATGATTGGCACTTGACATTCATAGTGGTCAGCCTTTATTGTACAGCTGTATAATGGCATTTTGCACTCTCCTTAAGTGGGCAAGACCCTGTAGTTTATCCCCAAAGCTGTTCACATAAATGTGGCTCAAGCGGATTTGTGCTGTTGTAAATTGGGTCATAGAAAAAAAAAATTCTCCTTTGGGAGATCATGTAAACAAAAACATTCTGATAATGTTGCCAAGTCAGTAATTCAGGATCATGAATCTGAGAAGACAGTTCTTCGTCACCCAATTTCTAGGTCCCAGTAATGAGACCTTTCACAGTGCTTAAGTCCTGTGTAGTTAAAATCTTGACTGACAATCATGGGCACAAAATGTCACAAGTCACTTGTGTCACTTTCATCATCGTAAACTTCAAACTGTTGCTAAATGAATGGCCACAAGTCGAGCGCTATTTGTAAGAAAAAAGATCAGGAGGGACTAATTCCTGCATTCTGAATCTCTCTGGTATGAAGAAGAACTAAATAATTTTGTCTTGATCTTTGTTTCCACATCTACAAAATAGAGATAATTACTTACCCCACAGGATTATTTAGTGAGCCTCTTAAAATACTTTACAAATGAAAAAAAATGTCAGCTCAATGGCAACGTATTATTCTAATAAAGAATAAAGATAGTGCTGGATTTATGGCACCTCGTGATAATTTATGAAACTAATTAAAAATTGAGTAGGTTGTGCAGATTTTTAAATGCTTAATCAGTTACTTCAGGACCACCTACCTTTGCTAAGATGCACATCGCATACAGTAATATCTTTCCCAAAATCAAGATTAAAATAACAAAAGCCATGAAATAATGTCTAAACCTGATGTGAATTTTTTTTGATGAAACGGCTTGCTAAAATTGGGAAGTAATTAGAACACAACATTTGATGGTCTGCGTATGCGTTGGGTGTTTGTTTCCATGGCAAACTGTTCAATCTAGATTGAGTAGCATTTTGAAAGACACTTCCTGGGCACAGGTAGCTGTGAAATAGCCTCTAGTGATACTTTAGACTGAAATGTCCTCAAAGTGCAACAGATCTAGCTTGAAGAATCATTTCATGAATGAAAGCATTCCAGAGAAGAAAGAATAAAGTGAAATGAAGGAAAACAGGAAAAATATGTTTTCCTCTCCTTTTGCCTTGCTACCCTTATTTTGTGACAGTCATTGCTTGCCGGAAAAGAAGTAATATGACAATGATGATGCTTTAGAAGCTGGGCGAATAGTGGAAATTGTCTCTCTTCTCAAATGTCTTGGACTTACTGAAAAATAACTAAGTTATATTCATTTCTAGCTTTGAAGGGTGTACAGGAAATTAATTAATTCCTATTTCAGGCATAAAACAAAGCAGAGGAAAGGTTGACGTAGGAAGACTACAGACAGAAAATCTTCAATTGCGGCAGTGTGGTTGTGAGTGTGCTGTGTTCCACCATATTTTTTAAATAATTCCCAGCACCCATCCTATTGGCATTCTGGCTCAGGTTGCTGGGAATTGTGGTTCAATATAATTGAGAAGATCATAGTTCCTCACTTCTGGAGTTGCCTACAGAAGTTAAGGGAGCTCCAACAGTGGAAGTTTTTAAGAAGAGATTGGACAAGGATTTGTCTAAAATCGTATAGGGTTTCCTGCCTAAGCAGGGGTTGGACTAGAAGACCTCCAAGGTCCCTTCCAACTCTGTTATTCTGTTACTTCTTTAGATATGTCAGCTGGCTTTGGAAGATCACATGTCCAAGAGAGGATTTTAATGGAGGTTGAATGGAAGTTTTGAGACACTAGTTAAAGTTTTATCCATATTAAGACAATGCCTCTCTCCCAATTCATATGTCACATTGTGTGGATGCTGTTTTACCTGCTGAGAAAACTCACCTGGAGTCTATTAATGGACCGAGGTAGAGATACATTCTATAAATAAATAATAAAATTTCTCAAAAAGTAACAATGCAATCATCTCCGGCTCCACAAAAAGGCCATTTTCTGCTGCTGTAGCTGTTCAATCCCAGGAAGAGACACAGTTGCTTGAATGAGTTGCAGGCATATGCTGCATTTTTGCCCCCATGCATTTCAAATCTTCTCTTCCCAATTTAATCTAAACAGCATTGCATGCCCCACCTAGAGTCCTCGCCCATTTAATGAACCTTTATTGGAGAAGCAGGATGGCTGCCCAGATGTACACATAAACAACAGCAATAGAGCTATGAAAGGTGTTACGTATGCAGGTTTGAATGATATTGGTTTAGTTTAAACTGTTCTTGTAAAATGTCAGAAATGATTGGTTTAAAAAGTGCGGGAAAATCCTACACTCTGATTGGCTGGCAACTGCAGGCTGCTGGCTATAAGCAGCAGCCGCAGCCCAGCCAAATCGGGTCTGTTATGAGCTGTAGTAACTAATAAAATCTTCACTGAAGCACTCCGCGTCTGACTCTTCATGCAAACTTAACACTGGCGATGAGAGTGGGAACCTTCCTGAAGAGAAGACGACGCGGAAAACAAGCTGAGAGAGATGGCTGCACTGAACACCCCCCCCAGCCCAGTTCGATCCGATGGCAGAAGACTGGGACTCGTATGCAGATTGTTTCCAAATGTATTTGGAGGGAAACGATCTCGCCGACATTTCCGAGAAGCGGAAGAGGGTGGTCTTTCTTACGCACTGCGGTCCAGCAGTTTTCAAGATGGCGAAGGCATTGGCGGGAGCTGCAGACGTGAAGGTAATGGACTGGCCCGACTTAGGAAAGTTATTAAGAGCCCATTACGCGCCACAAGTATCGTGCCTCATTAAGAGACACGAATTCTACTATCGGGATCAAGGGGAAAGCAAAACGCAATGACTTCGTGGCAAGTTTAAGGGACATTGGGCGTGCATGTGAATTTATCAACTTAGAAGAGGCCATGCATGATCGAATTGTTCTAGGCATAAAAGACAAGGCTTTGCAGAGCAAATTACTAATGAAACCTAAGATCATGCTTAAGGAGGCCATAGAAGAAGCTGTTTCAGCAGAAGCTACCAAGTCCTCAGCAGCAGCCATGAAGAAAATTAACAAGGCCTCAAGCCATCCTGATGTGGAAAAGTCCACAACAACTCATTGCGAGCAAATAGATTCTGAGTCAGACTGTAGTGAGGTGGAGGAAGGAATTTATAGACTCAGAATGGCAAAGAAAAAGAAAGACCTGGGAAGAAAGAGGCAAGATTTTTACTGCAGAGATTGTGGGGGAAGCCACCCCCTCACTGAATGCAAGTTTCTTGATACCATCTGCCTCCGTTGTGAAAAAAGAGGTCACCTAGCAAGAGTCTGCAAATCATCCAGAACTCCAACCCACAGAAGAAAGTTTCCTGATAAAGAATTCAAGCCTAACAACTTCAGTGAGAAAATGGGGCGCAACACAGAAGCAAATGGGAAGAATGAAACTCATCAAACAGTCACTATTGGTCACTCTTCACCTTTAAGCAGCAGAAAAGTACATGTGAAGGTACTAATTGAAAGAAGTCCTTGCCAAATGGAAGTGGACTCAGGCTCCTATTCATCTATGGTGTCATGGGACACTATTCACAGACTACTCCCTAACATTCAGAAGAAACATTTCCGGAAGCAAGCACTGACTCTTAAAGACTACCAAGGGAACAAGATTCCAGTAGTTGGAACAAGAGAATTCAACGTGAAGTTTAAAGGCCACACCAAACGTTTCCCCCTGACCATCGTGGACAAGGATCACCCAAGCATGCTGGGACTTGAGTGGTTCAATCCATTAGGCATCGAGGTGACTGGCATCAATCACGTGAGCAACACTGAATGGGAGGAGGCCTTGAAGTCTGAGTTTCCAGAGGTCTTCAGCGACGGATTGGGCAAGTATATGAGGACTCCTATCACTTTCAACCTAGATCCCAAGGTGCCACCAATTCGCTTAAAGCCCAGAAGGGTCCCATTTGCTTTAAAGGAAAAAATTGATGCACAATTAGATAAACTAATAGCTCAAGGAGTTTTAGAGCCCACTGACCACTCCAAATGGGAGACACCCATAGTCACACCAGTCAAGACTGATGGGTCAGTAAGAATCTGTGGAGACTATAAGGGGACATTGAACCATGCGCAACAGAGCGCATATCCAGTTCCAGTGGTGCATCATTTATTACATTCACTTGGCAGGGGTACAGTCTTTGCCAAATTGGATCTGGCCCAGGCATATCAACAACTAACAGTTGATGATGCCACTGCAGAGGCCCAAACCATTGTGACTCATAGAGGTGCCTTCAAATGTAAAAGGTTATAGTTTGGAGTAAGCGTGGCACCAGGCATCTTCCAAAGCCTTATGGAAAGGATGCTCTGAGGACTGCCAGGGGTAGTGCCTTACTTTGATGATGTGTTAATCTCTCCTGAAAATGACACTCAATTACAAGAGAGACTCAGAGAAGTCCTTACCAGATTCAAGAAAGCGGGGTTAAAAGTCAAGGAAGAAAAATGCACTCTTAGAACTGACAAGGTTGAGTTCTTGGGCTATATGATTGACAAGCATGGCATCCACCCTACAGATGCCAAGGTTCAAGCAATCAAAGAAGCCCCTAGACCAAAATGCAAAACAGATTTGCAAGCCTTCCTTGGACTTATTAACTTTTATCACATGTTCCTACCTCAAAAGGCAACCATTGCAGAACCATTACACAGATTACTGGACAAAAAATCTGCTTGGGTCTGGGGCAGGAAGGAACAATCAGCATTTAACAATATTAAAAGACTAATCATGTCTGGTGCTGTACTGATACAGTTCTCTGAGTAGTCACTGTTAGATTTGCATGAAGAGTCAGACGCGGAGTGCTTCAGTGAAGAATTTATTAGTGACTACAGCTCATAGCAGACCCGACTTGGCTGGTCTGTGGCTGCTACTTATAGCCAGCAGCCGCAGTTGCCAGCCAATCAGAGTGCAGGGTTTTCCCGCACTTTTTAAACCAATCATTTCTTACATTTTACAAGAACAGTTCAAACTAAACCAATGACTTTAAACCTGCATACATAACACCCCTCCCCACTAGGTTCAGTCCATACTCAAACCCCAGCCTATCTAATGTATTCTTTTAAATAGGTGGGGCTCTTACGTGTACGTTGAGACCTACGTGGTTCAGATATTTTAAGGTTCTCACCTGCTGACATTTCCTTACTAGGACTTACAGTAATGGTAGAACCTGATTGGTTACTACAACCTGGTCTCTCCTCCCAAACCATCTCCAACCCAATGTCAGCACCTAAGTCAGGTAGTGATGAGCAATCTTCCATTTGTGAAAATGGTTGTTGGTATTGTGACAGGTTTTGGGATGGTTCCTGTTGTGTTAGCTTGTTACACATGGGGTTGATTCTTGCTTGCTGATTACACTCATGATCCTCCCCTTCCCCCCTAGAAGAGGCAGTAGGTATGGGAACCAGAGAGGAGCAAAAGTGATGCTCCTGAGGCAATCTGGATCTTAACTGATCAATGTGCCTGCTCCAGAGGACACCATCCTCCGTTTGTACCCTGTAAGACCTGGGGCCTGTGATTTGGGTTATCTCAGCAGGAATCCAGGAAGGTTCACCCATAAGGTTCTTAGCATAAACAGAATCAACCACAGTGAAAGTGCGAATTTTGCTAGTGGAATCTAGTGGTGCGTTGGGTGCGTAAGTGGGATGAAGGCGATCAAGGGGAGACCTGAGTTTCCTACCCATCAACAATTCAGCTGGGGACAAATTAGTTGAGGGGTTGGGAGTGATATGCTGAACACTGAGAAGTTTTTCAACTCTCTCAGTGATATCCCCTGGACCCAATTGCTGAAGTTTTTCCTTGGTAAATCGTACCATACGTTCAACCCGGCCGTTAGCCGAAGGATGCCCAGGGGCTGTCAGGGCATGTCTGATACCCTGTTGTGCTAGATATGATTCAAAAAGGTTGGATGTAAATTGAGGAACCATTTTGTCAATACCTGGCCACCATACATAACTCCTGGCCAATCCCTTCATTCTGACAATTCCCGGATGACCCTCATGTAACATTTCCAAAACCTCTTTTTGTAGTTTTGCAGGAATAACCACCCTGTTACCCCACAAAATACATCCTCTTAATACAGATAATTCAGTTTGCCTGGATTTAAAAGGTTGGGCAAGGTGAGGTAGATCTTGAAGAGGCCAACCTTTCTTAATCCAGCCTATAATGAGAGCCAATAAAGTGTCTTTGGCAGTCTCTCTGGCAATTTCAGCAGCGTGTACTGGAAGCTTGGCAACAGTTTCTAGGAAAAAGGAGTGTGCCTCAGGTTCAAAGTCCTCCTTGTGACAAGGAAATGGGCAACAACTCAAGGCATCAGCATGGCCAATGTCCTTGCCAGGCTTGTGGATAAGGTTGTAGGAATAAGCAGCAAGAAATTCAGTCCACCTCAGCATTCTTGGTGACAGGATAATGGGTGTAGGTTTGTCTCCTGCCACAATGCCTAACAAAGGTTTGTGACCTGTGACAATGGTAAATGTTCTCCCATATAAATACTCATGAAATTTCTTGATAGCTGCAACAATTGCCAATGCTTCCTTGTCAATTGGCTGTAATTCCTCTCTGCTTTGGTCAAGGTGCAGAGTAAAATGCAATAGGGGCTTCCTCCCTGGGAAGCCTGTGGCTCAAAAATCCACTCCAAAGGGGGATGTCGATTCGGTTGGCTGTCAGAGAGAAGGGACGCAGGGCAGAGGACTTATGAGTTACCCATCCTTCACTTACCGCTCATGGGGCTAAATAGAGCCCAAAGGGGCTTGAGAGCTCCTGAAGGAGAGGGGTCCCTGGAAGAAACCCCAGGCGGCGGTTCCGGGTGGAATCGGGTAACCAGAGCTTAACAAACGAAAGGAACGGAAGATCGAGGCTAGCAATGGCCACCCTTCAATGCTGACAGCCAGCTACACTAGCGGTGACCAAGAACCGGTTGCACGGCTTTGCAGACCAAGCAATATCCAGCAAGCAAAAAGCAAGCTAAGATAATTTGATGCCAATAATCAATTTTGAAAATATCTGAGGAAAAATTAATAGCTCTAATTTAAAAGCTGACCAAGCTGCTTAGATTCGTGGACGAAAGGAAGAAGAGAATAGAAACAAAATTTAAACTGTTAGAAGGAGACTAAGAATAATACACATAAAACTGAATAAGTACATATTATTAAAATATATATACAACTTCGGATCGAGCCAAACAAGACATAAAGATTTCAACTTAAAGATAGCAGCAGAGTTGATTGAAAACGGATGCTGTGGATTCTTTATAAATTAACCAACTTGTTAACCGCGGAAGATTGAGACCAAAGAGACAACTGAATAAAAATACAAAACACTTGGACTTGGATTTCACAGATTTACACAGACCTTTTAAGAAAACTTTCAAGATTGCAGCTAACAACAAAGAAAGAAGTAGCAGAAGAGAAAAGAAACTCCCTGAGTCACGCTGCAACAAGAAGGAGCGAAGTGAAAGTGATACTTTAGATACACGCAGTCTTTCAATTACTTTTCCTTTCTAAACTTTAAGTTTGATAGATACTTTCTCGGACTTTGTTTTTCTCCTCTTCTTTCCTTTCTTTCTCCTTTTATACTTGAAAATTTCTCTATAATCATACTTCCACCTTTTGCCTTTCTACTTTTTTCTAACTATTATTGTATATTAAGAAACAACTGTCAATAGTTTGCTAATACTCTTTTAATATCTTAATATTCCAAATAAGTATTTACCTAAAACCACTGAATCATATAACTATATAATTGATAAGCTTTTACTAGAATTGTTGTCCTAGGAAAGAATTATTTTTATGCTCCAAATTTCAGAAGAGATACTAGATAAGGATAATTAAATATTGAATAAGCATATCTATGTTATATGTATTAAGATAAATCTGTTTATACTAAAACAAAAGAGGGAGGAGATTGGGATATAAACTTGACTTGGGTGGAAAGAAATAAGGGAAAAAGTGAAGTTAATTGATATTGTGAAAAACTTCAAGTGAAATTTGAAAAAATGACGAGTACTATTAATACCTCTAAGACTGGCACAGTTAGGAAAGCTCCTAACCAATTATCAACTACCATGACAGTGCAGAGTCCCTCTGCACAAAAGACAATCGAGGAAACGCTCCCTAAAGAACGCTGCAAATTCTCCAAGGATTTACAAAGTTTATTGCTAAGCATGCAGGAGATGATGGTTAAAAATCACGAGGAGATGAAAGAGGAAATTGATCGGTTAAAGTAGATTTGAAAGATAAGATACAAAAGATAGACGAAAAATTTGAAATATTTCAGCAGGAGATGAGGAAAAATCAGGAAAAATACTAGAAATAGAAACAAAGGTGATTAAAGAGGAAAAGAGAGTAGATGAGTTGACAGAAAAGTTAATAAGAGAGAACAAAGAATTAGAAACTGCAATCATCCATCTCGAGTCAGAAAAAGCTGCATACTATTTAAGATTCCAAAACGTGAAGGAAGAAAGGGAAGAAAATTTATGGGAGGTTATGACAGATATTCTAGCTGGCACACTAGAGATGCAAAAAGGAGATCTAATGAAGGAAATTGACGAACTGTACAGAGTCCAAACCAACTATGCTAGGAGATTTAACCTACCAAGAGAGATACACGTTAAATTTGTCAAGAAATCACTTAGAGATGAAATTTATATAGATCCAGAGATAATATTTTACAATATGCCGACAAAACAATAATATTCTTAAACAAACCCCCAAAAATAAGAGATTTAAGAAGACCATATCAATTTTTAACGACCAAATTGATAAAACAAAATATTAATTTCAGATGGTTAATCCCAGAAGGTATAATGGTTACCTGGCAAGACAAGAAATATAAAATCGATACTATAGAGAAGGCAGAGATGTTTTTGATCAACAATTAAATAGGGAAGGAGTAGATGAAGACAGGGAGGAAGCTAGGAGAGTCGAAAGGAAAAGATTAGAGACATATAAAAGGTAAATATAACTGATAGTACAGATGATAGCAAGAGAAAACCAGAAGTCCCAGAAGAACCCATGGACATCAGAAACAAGAAGCTTAAAATAGGATCCAATAAAAATGCAAACCTATCTGACCTTATCTCTTGGAATATAAATGGATTAAACTCACCAGTAAAAGGAAAAAGGTTTTTAAGCACACAAACCAAAAAGCAGACATTATAGCACTACAAGAAGTCCATATCACCCAAAAACAGAAACATCTATTAGAGAATAAAAATTAGGTAATATGTTTATGCTTTAGATCAAAAAAAAAGAGGAGTAGTACTTTATATAAAAGATAAAATCCCTGCTTCACTAATATACTCTGACAAAGACGGTAGATTACTTATGGTAGAAGTTGAACTTGGACAAATTAAATGCTTATTAGCGGTAATTTATGCCCCAAACGCCCCCAAGAATTCTTCTTTCAGAAATTATATGATAAACTCAAAGAATTGCAATATCAACAGTTATTTATTACAGGAGATTTTAATGCAGTCAAATAAACTATTAGATTATAAAGGAAATAATACCAATCTAGAAAAGAAAAAAATTACCAAAATATTTTTGATCTCATGAAAGAATTTAATATTAG
>CM019148.1:88358057-88434854 GCA_009733165.1 Naja naja | reverse complement strand
GTCAATCCGTGTGAGGTGCAAATTCTATTCAGGATTGTCCATTGCTGGCATGGTAGTTCAAAGTCTAGCACATTTTGTGTAGAGTCATTTATATGTCTTCCTATGTCTGGACATTCAGAAACCCCTGTTTTGCTTTCCATTGGGAATCAACATTAAAGTTGTCGAGCAGCTGTTGTGCAAGTGCCAGGAGGTGCTTTCTAGATTTGAGCCTTCTGGCTAATAAATGAAAAAAATTGGCATGCACCAATAGGAATGAGTTGTTCATAATTTTACTGTATTCTTCCTAAAGCTGGCGGTGCTATATGGCTTAAAACAGGAAGCCAGCAAGTCTGGGTGGTTTTAATCAGTGGTGTTATTCTACCGGTTTGGCCCGGTTCAGCCGAAGCAGTAGTAAAAAATACTACCAGTTTGGCCGAACCAGTAGTAAAAAATGTGCCAGTTCTGCTGAACCAGTATTTCCGATTATCAACTATGGCTATTTCAACTGGCCTACCTGGACTGATGGGCGGGAGGGTTTTTAAATGGGTTAATGTTTTAGTTTTTATGATTATGAGGTTTCTCTGGGTTTAATTTATTCTTAACATTTGTATTATATGTTTTTTAGTATTGTAAGCCACCCTGAGTCCTTAGGGATATAGAGCGGCATATAAGTCTCATAATTAAATTAAATTAAATTAAATTAACTGGGCGACCATCAGCTGTGCTGTGCAATTTAGATTAGCTAGAAAGCAGGAAATAGTTGAATGTCTTGCTTTCTAGCTAATCTAAATCACGCGGCACAGCTGATTCCCCCCCCTCACTTCAAAATGCATTTTTCCAGCACTTGCCTGAGGCTCACTAGGCCAAAAACGGGGCACAGAGGGGGTTGCTGCAAAAGAAAAAAAGAAAGAGAAAGAAAGAGGAAGGGGGGAGAAAGAAAGGGAGGGAGGGGAGAAAGAAAGAGAAAGAAAAAAGAAAAAGAAAGAGAGGGAGGGAGGGAGGGAGGGAGGAAAAAAGGAGAGGAAGGAAGGACCACAAATCTTGCCAGTAGTTCAAGGGTCTTCAAACTTGGCAAGTTTAAAACTTGTGGACTTCAACTCCCAGAATTCCTGAGCTAACATGACTTTGCGTGCATGCGTGCACCAAATGCGCCCTTTGCGCAGGCACCGAGGCATTTGCTCAGGTGCAGAGGCATTCTAACTCGCCTCCTACAAGCCTGCACGATCTTGGGCGCTTCAGCAGCTGCTGCGCACCACTATTCTGTGACGTGCAAAGCAGCTGCTCTTCAAATTCAGCAGATAAAAGTGAGTATGGGAGCCCGAGCGGGCGGGTGCACTCAACAGCAGAGCAGCAGAGAGAACCGGTTCAGTTTCCGCTGTTCATCGTTCCTACCGGCTTGCCAGAACCAGGCTGAACCGGTCGAATACCACCACTGCTGTCACCCCTCTGGCTGCAAAGCTCTTCCATGGGACATGATAGGACTAATAACCTTCTGCTATAAACACTGTCTGACTGTCAGGAGGAAGCAAAAATAAAAATTAGAAATGTGTGGTGGTTGCTATTGTTTCATCTGTTGGAGAAGAGAGTGGTAGAAAAAATAGTAAAAACAGTGTGATTGTTCTATCCCAAACAATACGTTTTTTTTTAATGTATTTGAAATGTTTGCCTCTTGGGTCCAGAGCCAAAGTCTGTAGCTTCTTGTTAGTCCAGAATCACTGAGCTCCGAGGCCTGCTCAATTTTTCCTGCTGAAGTATTTTCTCTCTAAATATCATAAGAAAGCCAAGCCTTCTCGTCAGCCTGGCAGGAAACCAGAGGGATAACGTCAATCATATTAATTACTTGCAGGAGGAAGATAAGCGGAAGAATGAATTAAAAACAACAGGTTTTATTTTCTTTCCTCCTCCATCCCACCCCATGAGACTGAAGGGAGAATCGTTGCGATTTCATTTGCTTTTAAAGCACAGCCCTTGGTAATAAACGGCTTCTGCAAATGTGCTGAGCAAACACCTTTGCAGTCATCAATATGCGGGAGCTGTTTATTGCCTCATAAACTTGGAAGCCAGTGATATTGTCTCCTAAATCAATGGCTGCCTGGACATCCTTGGCACTGGAGAAGAACAGGCTATTCCAACAAGGCTGATACTTAAATTAATGGCTCTGGTAATGGCGGAGAGGTGCTTAGTCACTGATGAAAAAATTAGGCACATACTTAAAGCATTTCCAGGCATCTTTGATGTGTGCTGCAAAACAAAAGAAACAAATGGCCACAGATAGAGACATTTCCCACTCTTAGCTGCAACCAATTTTAAGCCAGACTTAGGTGGGGGCCACCACAGACAGAAGCAGACACCAAGCTAGTGCTAAAATAAACAGTGTCAAGAGTCCCTAGTGTCGCTCAGTGGAGTGGAAAGGGAAGCTTGTGTTCCCTTACCAGGGCCTGTCAAAAATCAGTGTGTATAGTTATCCCTGAGCTGCCTAGTTTAACACATTCATGGTGGGGTCACATTATGGGAAAACCATATGATGTGTTTGGTTTGACTTTTAATGGAATGTGTATGTGGAAATATTGCAAACCATGGATTTTGGCCTAGGCCAGGGGTCTCCAACCTTGTGGACTTCAACTCCCAGAATTCCTTAGCCAGCTTTGCTGGCTGAAGAATTCTGGGAGTTGAAGTCCACAAGTCTTAAAGTGGCCAAGGTTGGAGACCCTTGGCCTAGGCTGCTATTTGAATTCTGTCATTAGATTACAGGTAGTCAGAGGTGCTATTCAGCAGGTTCTGACCAGTTCTGGAGAACCGGTAGCGGAAATTTTGAGTAGTTCGGAGAACCGGTGGGAACTTTCCCCCAGGAGTGGGGAGGGAATGGAGACTTTACAGTATCCTTCTCCTGCCACGCCCACCAAGCCATGCCCACCAAGCCATGCCACTCCCACCAAGCCACACCCACAGAACCGGTAGTAAAAAAGTTTGAATCCCACCACTGCAGGTAGTCCTCAACTTACAACAGTTCATTTAGGAACCATTCGAAAATACAACAGCCCTGGAAAAAGTGACTTGTGTTTTTCTTACTTATGACCATTGTAGCATCCTCATAGTCATGTGATCAAAATTTAGATGTTTGGCAACTGATTCCCATTTACAATGGTTGCTGTGTCCCAGGGAGGTCATGTGATTCCCCTCTTGCAATCTTCTGACAAGGAAAACCAATGAGGAAGCCAGATTCACTTAACAACCATGTTACTACCTTAATGGCAGTGATTCACTTTGCAACTATATTGCAAAATGCTTAGCAACAGAAATTCTGGGGCTCAATGGTGGTCATAAGTATAGGACTAACTAGTTCTGTGAGAAATCGCTAGTTGTCAGCATGGCACAGCAGCTCATCATCAGAATGCTGAAATGTGTTGGCTGCCTATTCCAAGATCTGTGGTGCCTCAGTGGTTACTATGCAGTATAGCAGGCTAATTCTGCACACTGCCAGGAGTTCGATCTTGACTGGCTCAAGGTTGACTCAGCCTTCCATCCTTCCAAGGTTGGTGAAATGAGGACCCAGATTGTTGGGGACAATATCCTGACTCTGTAAACCACTTAGAGAGGGCTGTGAAAGCACTGTGAAATCTAACTGCTATTGCTATTGCTATGAAACTTGATGTCTTCAGTTTGCTTGAGATTCCATTTGACATCTGCTTGGAACAGAGTGACTCATTGAGAAGACAGCCAGCAGGAACTAACTGCATGCTAATCATGCCCTCATAGTTGTGGTTGTTGAACTAGTTGCCTGCTGCTTTTAAAAAATCTATTAATGTGTTTATTTTTCCTGATGTTCTCTGGCTTCACCTGTTTTTATTAATGTGACCACCAGCACCAAATTTGACTGACCTAGGAAGATAAAACAGCCAAGTAAGATGTAAGTTACTAATTGCTTCTTTTATTCTATTCACACATATGGGCATTAGGGATTCCAAGTGTCTGGTTTTCTCATTGCTCATGTCTTCCTCTCTGCTCTTCTTCTGCTTGGAAATGTCAATCTTCCAGCATAAACCATATGAATCGTAGTCAGAAGAACCAACTCTACTACATTGTAAAGCTACATTGAGAGAATCTAGCAAGTCTGAAGGTACAATTCTCCCCTAGTCTATAGCCTAAAAAACTAGAGATGGTCTCTTTGGAGTCTCTTGCCCCACCCATTATCCATTTGAGGGCTATGTGGTCTCTTATCTTATGGTTCCTTTGACCACATCTCCTTGCCAAGTCCCCCAGAATCTTTCACACATACTATTACAGAATATGCTCTGGTCATCTCTTCAATATGCTTTCACATGAAGAGCATTGCCATCTTCTTTTCTTCTTCATTTCCCCCAGGGGACCAAAAGCTCACAGATGCAATCTTTCTGTCAGAATGTACAATTTCATTAATAACCTTTACTTACTTGGAACTCATAGATACTTTTAAGGGCTTTGATTCTCCTTGCCTGCTCTCTAATAAATACAAATGTCATTCAACAGGAGGATTGTAACTTCACTTTTTCCTTAATTGTTTTTCTTCTTCAGTCTCTATACTAATTTTTTTATTTCTCCTTTGTTGCTAATTCATTTATGTAGGGGAAATCAGCCCATCCCAGAGTTTCAGGATTATAGTAAGTGTTATGTATGTAGGTTTGAATGTTATTGGTTTATTTGAACTGTTCTTGTAAAATGTCAAAGACTATCATCAGCTGAAAAGGCTCTGGCTACTTACCAAGTAATGGTCTAAGAGTAAAAATCAGCACATTTGTCTTACTATGTTTACCATAGCCAAGAATGAGAGATTCAGAGAAACCAAAAAGTCTTGCTTACAGTATCAAGATCAGAGGTGGTATTCAGTAGGTTCTGACCAGTTCTGGAGAACTGGTAGCGGAAATTTTGAGTAGTTCAGAGAACCAGCAAATACCATCTCTGACTAGCTCTGTCCCCATCTATTCTCTGCCTCCCAAGTCCCAGCTGATCAGCTGGGTCTTCTTTTGTTGCCCTGCATAGGAGAACAGAGCTGGAAAGCAGGTTTAGTGGGGTGGGGAGGGAATGGGGATTTTACAGTATCCTTCCCGTGCCATGCCCACCAAGCCACGCCCACAGAACCAGTAGTAAAAATTTTGAATCCCACCACTGATCAAGATTTTTCTCTAGTTGCGTGTTTCAATGCCACTGATTTTATTTCTTATAAATGTGTAAAAGCTCATTAATGTCATTGATACAGTAATGTTGTTGATTCAGCTTGGCTTAAAAATATTAGCAATCCCAGAGATTTTCAAAAATTAAAATGTACACTTCTAACACAAGCGTGACTTTTGCGGAAATCCAATTCAAAACAGAAAAGGAAGCTCTTGCCAGGCCTAATACATTAGCCTAATAGCTTTACTGACAGTCTAAAGATGGAGTGGAGAGAGTTTGGGAAGTGAGCAAAAAATTATCACTTCATTTCAGAAATTAAAAGGGGAAAGATGGATGATTTAGTGAAGGAAGTCTGGGAACTTTGGTAATGTCCTGAAGCACCTTTACAATGCTCAACGGTTTTTTTTTAAGAGTGATGTGGGATGCTGGTTGCTTAAATAGATGTAGGAGAAGATGTTTCATAAATTCAACTGCTTACCTTTGATTCTTGGAGCTGAGCAATCAATCAGCTGTGGCTACCCAGCTGTGACTTAATGTGCATCAAGTTTTTCCTCTTTGCTGAGTACGGAAAACCAGAAGGTGACCAGGCAGGCCACCATATGTGACAAGTGTGAACTTTGGAAGTCCCTGTCAGTTTCCATGTTCCCCGGAGCTCAAGATATTCAAAGTATTTCATTCTAGAATCTGGTATTATACCATAATAAGAAAACAAATTAAAACAAATGTGGTGTACTTATGTGGCAATGTTAGCATCATACTTTAAATGAGCGTGTTTTTCTGATGTCCCACATTTCTTCAGAGGTAGTGGAGATGTGATTACCCATTTCTTCTGAGGTAATAACCAGAGCAATTATCCCATATGGAAATAAGCTAGGCATGCAAAGTTTATCAGTACCGGAAAAATTTGCTTGAACCAGTAAATTATTTCAAGGTGGTAAAATTAATATGTTGTATCCATTCCCATTTCCTGAGTCTTTGGCTTGGATAGATAGAGAAAAATGTCCAAAGATTCTGAAGATGACTGTATCACATTCTTGATGTTGCTGTTCAGGGATGATAATGACAAGAAGGCCTCAGCGTGGCTGCTACTGAACCAAGTTGGCTTGAGAGAATGAAATCTAGGGAATTTCCACTATTTCCATTACCCTTCCATTTTCATAATTCAAGCAGCACAACAATGAGGGAGGCCTTATTATAGCATCACCAAGCAAGCCAGTTTAGCTAGTTCTTGATGAGATTAATAAAAGGATATCTCTCTACATGAGCAACTTGTATACTCGCTGCTGTTGTACCAAAAATACTTGCAAGGTAGATGCACTCAGCAGGGAAAGAGAGAAGGTAGAGAACTGATAAAGCCTCCCTGCATGTTTATTACAGATAGTCCTCGACTTATGATGATAAGGAAGCCTGGGATTTCCATCGTAAGTCATGACAGTGATAAGTTGAGGCATCCAAATGACTGGCCCGATTTTATGATCTCTTTTACCATGGTTGTTGTTATGTATGCAGGTTTGAATGTCATTGGTTAAGTTTGAACTGTTCTTGTAAAATGTCAGAAATGATTGGTTTAAAAAGTGCGGAAAACCCTGCACTCTGATTGGCTGGCAACTGCGGCTGCTGGCTATAAGTAGCAGCCACAGACCAGCCAAATCGGGTCTGTTATGAGCTGTAGTCACTAATAAACTCTTCACTGAAGCACTGACTCTTAAAGACTACCAAGGGAACAAGATTCCAGTAGTTGGAACAAGAGAATTCATCGTGAAGTTCAAAGGCCACACCAAACGTTTGCCCCTGACCATCATGGACAAGGACCGCCCAAGCTTGCTGGGACTTGAGTGGTTCAATCCACTAGGCATCGAGGTGACTGGCATCAATCACGTGAGCAACACTGAATGGGAGGAGGCCCTGAATAAGTGAATGCTGCAATTGTAAAGTGAACACAGTAATTGTTAAGTGAAGGCCAGTTTCTGTAAAAAAAAAACACAAATTCGCATGATTGTAGAACATTGCAACTGGCCATAAAAGCAAGCCAGTTGACATATGAATTAGAAGCAAAGAGCTAGTAAAGTTATGTATCTAGAAAGCTCTACCCTATCTAGAGCTTTCCTTTTGGAAACTATCTAGAGCAGACTGGATCTTTTTGGGATCTCTCATATGTTAATAACAATAGGGCTTTAAAATATTTAAGAATGGAATACAAATGCTTGCTAGATTGTTTGAATGAATGCAAAAAAGGGTTTTTTGCACATCCCAATTTCCGGGGACATTCCTTAGTCAGAATATATATTCACATCTCAGTTGGAACTTATTTGAGGTTTCAGACCTTAAAATACTAGTTCAAACTGATCTATGGGAATGATGATATATTCACCAAGGAAGAAACAAATAATATCCGTGGTCCACTGTAGCTCTTTCCCCTATATCAGGGGTGTCAAACTTGTGGCATCACTGCAGCTTCACGTGACGTATCGCAACTTTGTCCTCCTTCGCTAAACCAGGCATGGCCAGCACGTGACGCATCCAGCCTACAGGGCTGTGAGTTTGACAGCCCTGTGGCCTATCTATTTACACTGGCCTTAGACAAAGCTACAGAGAAATTAGCAGAAGATCTTTGACCTTGATGTGCAAAGAGGTAGACACGAAACTTCACACTTCTATCACAGGGTGGGGAACAATGGCCCTTTTGTGACTTGTGGACTTTAACACCCAGAATTCCTTGTTGAAGTCCACAAGTCATAAATGGGTCATCGTTCCCCACCCCTGTCTTACAATGAGTTCCTTTATCTACAGTCACTCTCCCCAAATACTTCTGTTATATTCTTATGCATAGCGGGCACTCACTTAGGCACTTTGCCCTCAATGGTGTTGAGTTGGAATTTAGTAAAATCCTCTATCCAATATGCTTCTGTGTATGTTCAGATGCTGAAACTGAGATGCTCATATATCTATTATTGAAATGCCCTGTTTATACCCTGAAAGGTAGAACTTTACGTGACTGAATTTTGAGCCATACCAATAGTGTAACCCTAACCTACTCAGATGTGGTGCCCATCTTGTAGAATCTTACACACACATAGAATCTTACACACACACAAACCGAAGTGAGATTAATTCCATCCCTCTCAACATTCTGGAACTCACTCAAAACCTGACTAGGTTATCAGGCCTGGTGGTCCCAGGAGACTTGGGACATATTGTGATGGCTCCCTTATTACAGTTAATATCTTCTCTTGTTTGGTGTGCCTTCTTATAATTACTTTTTAAATTGTGACTGTTCTTTATGCATTTCAAAATAAATGTTACGTGCCATCCAGAGTCATTTTCATGTAGGAGGGGCAATTTACGAATATGATAAATGATAATAAATAAGTGGTGGTCAAAAAACACTGATTCTGGAGAAGATGCCAACATGCTTAGATCCTGCTGTGAAGAGGCTTTTTCTACTGTGGACATTTTTTATTGTAACATTGTTCTCTTCCCTTTTTTGATTTATGACTATATATTCTTTAATAAATAAATAAAGTCTAGTTAGATCATGGCATGGAATGGATGGCTCTCTTGTTCTTGATTTCAAGCAGCTCCATGAAATCCCACATTCTTGATAATAGCATTATTAGTTGAAAAGAGCAGGCCTCATTGAACACAGTGGGATTTCCAAACAGATGTATAATATTGTTAATTGCCTAATCCTCCTGCTAATCCCACCAAATTTACTTCTTCCTGACCAGCTTCCACACACGTATACATGACATTATGCATGCATGTATTTGTGTTCCCACTCATATCGCAAACATTGAATAACGTGGGAAAGACAGTGCCTGTTTTAATTTGTTCCTTTTTCTTTCTTTATAACTTTGTGCATTCTTTGTTCTTCTTTCTGTTTATTTTTTTGCATCCTGTTGTCATTTTTAAGCAATACTTTAAAAACCATAAAGTAAAATTGTCAGTAGATAATTCAATATTAATGTCTTTAAGCACTTTTTCTTAATCCTAAACTTATAAAAAAATTAAATCAAATTTGGACAAGTGAACAAGGATCAAATTTTAAATGATACAAATTTTCCAAAACTGTCTCACAGCCTGTAATGTTGGAAGAACAGGTACATTTCACTCCTTACCAAGTTATCAAAGATGTCGAGTTGTAACTTGTTTATTGTACTTAATGATTTTTATGAAAAATCACTTCAATTCCATATAGAACTAGAATTCAAAATACAATCTAATTATATAGCCAGAAATCAGGATTTTTGATCTTGTGAAAATGGGGATCCTGCAATGGTCGTAAATATGAAAACTGGCCATAAGTCACTTTTTCCAGTGCTGTCGTAACTTTGAACAGTCACTAAATGAATGGTTGTAAGCCAAGGAGTACCTGTAATATAATATGATTATATTTCACTAACTCCTTGCCAGCATTTAGCATCCACATCTAGCAAAAAAGAAACAAAAAACTAGGCCACAGCTTGCACTTTCCACCAGATCTTATCAATCTTTCATATTTCATTGATATAAATCTCATCAAAAGAAGGAAAAATGTATTCACAAGATTAAATCATTATAAACATCCTATGACATAGGATAAAAAAACCCTTTTCTTATAATAATGCTATCTTCTTTCATCTGTTTTACAAAATACATCTTTTAACAATGACATATTTAAATATCACCTAAGACTAGTAAAATAAACTTTCCCAAATGCAATTGATAACGTTACTGAGGAATGGCTGGCTATAACAATAATACTTCAGTTGATATTAATAAATATAATAAATAAAGAATCAAATCAGGAACAGGTCTGATGGCAGTCTGAAAAACATATAAGGAAAGAGAGTCCCTGAATGAAATCTATAAGCTGTTTGCTTTGAGTCCACCCATCTTCCACTTTCTCCAAACCCTTTAGCTGTGGGTTGCAAATAGCATGCTAGCAATTTTCTTCACTTCTTCATGGAGTCTGTTTCTTGTGTATCTCAGCAGGTTGATCTCATTTTTTTGCTTCCTACTCCCTCTTTATAGCCATCATCTTTTCAATCAGTGCTCTGGAAACTGTATGTAGCGCAAACAGAAATGGAGTCACTCTGAGAATGCAAGAAAGCCAGTATCAGCCTACATTTCTTGCAAAAACAAACAAAACTGTTTTGGAAATGGCATCTTCTCTTCCTGTACAGAATGCAGCATGTCATAGTCATACTGATATATTCATATAAATCTACCAGGACTTTAAAAGAACAGAATTGTTCAGAATCCTTCCAAGCTGTTATACATATTAAGGTGGCTTTTTCTGGCAGAATTATTACAGGTATCAGCCCTGGAGCCATTTTCTTTGGCATCTTCAGGCTTCCACAGCAGTGGCTGGGAGAGTTGTGGGAATGGGATGGGGGAGGTAGAGATAATGAGGGCCTTGTAACCAAAATAAAATTCTTTCCTCTGTGAGCCAAGGATGTTCCCACCAGGTGTGAAGAGGCGGGGAGTGAGTCTGGATGAACTTTGGACTGTGATCTGATTGGGCCATGTGATGGTCTAAAGGGGCAGGGTGAGGAAAATTGTAACTTTTAACTAGGGGGAAACCCGGGGGGGGTTAGATTCAGATTTCCCCAGATGTGCCAATATGACATGCCTAATAAATATGTGCTTTAAGGAAGATGTTTGCCTCAGAGATTTGATTCTGTTGAGGGTGTTACTCGGAACCCTGACAAAAGATACTTTTGCAAATATTCAGGAAAGGTTAATGAATCTCAAAAAATTACCTTTAGGATGTTGAGCTCTGGTACATAATTGTTCCTATTGTATTGTGTTGGCAACAGTGTTGCCTGTAGGTCATCTTTTTAAAAATTCTAGTCAATCATTCATGACCTGTAATCCATACTGCAAATATTCATTGGTTTCAGTGTATTCGGAAAAATGTGGCAACTTATTTCCTGGGTTTGCATTCCAACATATCTTTCTTTGGTGATAAGCCTCATTGAAGTCAGCTTGATTTTCTTCTTAGTAAAAAAAAGTCCTAACATGGCAGCCATACTGTTCACTTTTAACTAGGTCAGGTGAGAAGAGCAGGCTGTGCAAACTACAAAGCTGAATTAATTGACCTAGCCAATTAATCCTGAAGAGGTTAGATTTAGCCCCAAATAGACACACTTTCATTTGGAGATAAACTAACTCCCTGCCCAATCAACTAATTCCTCCTGTGTCAATCTGTGCTGCTCATAGCCATCATAAATAGCTGACTTAGTTGAACTATTTATTTCAGTGTTAATTGCTTTTCCAAAGTCCATGAACAAGAGGAAATGGTAGAGAGGCATCTTGAAAACCAGCTCCCTCTAGGCATCTGTTTCTCTGATAATTTTGGTTTTCTAACATACTTATATACAATCATGTCACAGCCAGTTTGGTGTGGTTAAGGCATCAGGCTGGAAACTGGGAAACAATGAGTATTAGTTTCACCTTGGGCACAAAGCCTTCTGGGTGACCTTGAGACAGTCACTCACTCTCAGACCCAGGAAGGAAGCAATGGCAAGCCACATCTGAAAAATCTTGCCAAAACTTATGACAGGGTCTTGTCCAGGCGCTTACTAGGAGTCAAAACTGACTCAAAGACACTACACACACACACACACACACACACACACATAACTAAAGAGCAAAAACAGGTGAGGAATAACATGCCAAGGCCACATTTTTGCTATTTGGGAAGGCATATAAGAAAATGGAAGATGAAATGATTGTGTCACACCTGTTGTTGTGGCAGCCCTAAGACCAAAAATAGCTACTGTGTGACAGCTCAAGTTATCCCTGATGATTGAAACAAAAACTAATTGGATAGGGGAAAGGACACTTTGTATAGTGTTAGATGTAAACAACCAGGTCCATACATTAAAGATTCAATTTATTACTTTATTGCTCAAGCCTACACATTGCAATCTTCTCAGATTAATGGTTTGCACCTAAGGAAAATGAGATAAAGTTCAACAGCATTAAGGGGTTTGGATTTCTCTCACTTATGCTTACGTAGAGACTCTAAACTAATTCCTTGCTTGACTCCTCCCACTGGCTCTGCCAGTCTCTCCAAGAGATGCATACACAACAGGGGGAAGGATACTCATCATGACCAAAGATAAAAGAATTCCTAGAGACAGCGTTATTATTTATTATGATTGGTGGCACAGTCAGCCAAGTGTTTAGCCTGGATTTGGCATTTTTATCCACTGAGCAAATCCTTCCCGTGGACCTGGGATACAGATAGGCAGATGTTTGATTGTTTCATCATAGGATGTGATAGCTTATCTCGTCTTCACAGAATGATGTGAGATGATTTTTGGGACATCTCCAACTTAATGCTCCCAGATGTGTTGGTTGAACTCTCATCATTTCCTTAGAGGGAGTTGCAACTCACCCTTTTCAATGAATCGGGTTAGATCTGAAGATTAATATCCTAGCAGAATAGTGACTCACACCCTGTCAAAGTTCAACCCTTTTCCCATTGCTACCCAGTGGCTGGGTATTGATTATTAGGCTGGTGCTGGTGGAACAAACCCATGCTATAATAGCAGCTTGTATTTTAAGATGCCCCAATTAATCAACAACTCTCCTGGGTTTGCAATATCTTAAGTCACTCATCTAAAACTACAGCAGATTTTATAACCCATTGGTCAAGCACGTTGCATCCTTGGGTTCCATACGTAGACAGGTAGGTAAGAATCCTTCAATGGAAACAGGATATTTTTCCCCCAACAAAATCACCATCCTCCTGATCGGGACAGAAACTGGATGGAATAATTCCAACAAATACATAAAACCATCAGCTCCCTTATCCCTTCTCTGCCAGTCCAGAATGCATTTAGCTGTCATCCTGTGTTTCTGTTTTCCTTCTGTTCTTTCTGCCTTGTTATTCTACCAGTTTCTTAATCTAGTTATGCTGACTTTATTTTTAGTATGTCTATTGTGACAGAAAATCTCAGAATTGCCTTTGGTGTTGTCTAAAAATGGCCATTACCAAATCATAATGCCTAACCAGACGAAGTCCTAGAAGAGCTCAGAGCAATCACAAGGTGTCTTCCACAGCTGCCTGCATCTCAGTCTTGCATATCAATTCCCATCTTGGCATGGACCCGACAGTATTATCAGGAGTGCAAGAGAAGGGAAAGGAAGGAGTGTCCTTATTAAAATTTGGATTACAGCCCGGCAAAATAGTCCTTACTTTATTTATGAAGGAATTTAGTTTGCACATTAATAAAGCTACTCTCTCTGTCTTTTATTGGTAAACTATGTAAAATGCAAATGATATGGAATCCAATTAATTCCTAGAAGGTTGCAGCTGTTTCGAGTTCTATTCAGAAAGACATGTGGTAGATGTGTATGAATGGGCCTGCATTCGATTGCAAAGAAAATCAGGCCTTATTATGAAAGCTCTGACTTTGAAAATTTGAAGGATTGTTCACCAGCAACACTTAAGGCAAACAAATAATATCCAAATTTTTTGCTGCTTGTTAAACAGGTGGGGAAAATGTGGCTTATTCCAGGCCAAGTCAAAGTAGTACACAGGACCTGCAGAAAGTTCTTCATCTGAACAATCTCTGTTCCAATTTGTTCAGAGGCCTTGATTGCCAAGGGATTCAAGTGGGAACATTTAAAGTTCCATTTCAAAATAGGCTGGATATTCCTTTCCCTTCCAAGGGGCTATTCATTGCCTGCATTCGTACAGTGCACAAAATGCTAAAGATACACATGTTCAAGCAGTGGAAAGCTCTCACTTTTTAATGATGAGAGGGCCCCAATGTATTTATTTTTTTTGTAGAGACATTTTGGCTCAAGAACATTTGGTCAGCCACCTAATGTTTTCTATTTGTTTGTTTCTTTTAACATCTGGAGACAAATAAAAATATAATATCCAATTTTCGCCCAGTTACACTTTAAAAATAAAATTGCCCCATTCCTAAAAACTTAAAATTTCATTTTCCAGAAAAACTATTTTGATTTAACAGAGATGTTTTCATATGGCCTCCTGTGCTTTACTGTATACACAGTTTGAAAAAAAGGGAAAATATTAAAAATCTATCATTTATTTCACTGAAGGATTAACACACGAGCTTCAATGACTCACAATTCAGGCCTATGCAGCTGTGTTTTTCAACCTTGGCAACATTAGGATGTGTGAATTTCAACCCTCTGAATTCCCAGCCAGCATTATAAATGCTGTATAATATAGCATAATACTGTATATAATGGAAGTTACATAATGGAATCAGTGTTATATATAAAAGCAGAAAAGAATAGCTTGACCAAGATAGATACAAAGCACTCTTCAATTCTCTATTGCAGATGTACAACTTTATTTAATTTGTTTCTTTTATTTTTACCCCACCTTTATAACCTTATCAGAAACTCAATGTGGCAAACATATCTAATACTGTTTCCTCCTTCTATTTTCATCACAATGACTACTTTCTCTTTGAGATGAGGTGGATTAGGCTGAGAGAATGACCAGGGCCAGGCCAATTTTTCATGCCCAAGGCGGGACTAGAACTCCACAGTCTCCTGGCTTTTGGTTTGCTGACTTAATCATTAGACCAAACTGGCTCTCTTGCCTTGCTCAGGGAAGCTACTGTGCAAGCATTGGTTTAAGCCAGGGGTCCCCAAACATGGCAACTTTAAGACTTGTGGACTCCCAGGATTCTCTAGCTAATTATGGGAGTTGAAGTCCACAAGTCTTAAAGTTGCCAAGTTTGAAGACTTCTGATTTAAGCACTGGGAAAATATTAAATGCTTACATTTAATTTAAAGAGAGTTAATGTAGATTCTTGTCAACAGTGACTTAATTTCTAGTCCCCTTTAAGCCATGGAAGATCTTTAGATGACTTTAGGCCAGTCAGCCTCTCCTTCAGCTCATCCTTCTTTACAGAGTCTTTGTATTGGGAAAAATAGGAAAAGGAATCTCCTTTTGTATCAAATTTTAAATAAACAAACTGACCAAAATTTACAATTTGGTATAGTAATGCTTTTATGAAGTTTTCAGGGGCAACATCACAATTGTGCCTACCGTCCCTGTCCTATTGTCCTCAATTATTCGTACCTATTTCCTGTATTTATACTTACATTTATTCTTATCTCTATTATCTTGTATTGATTGACAAATCAAATAAAAGAAATAAAATAAAAATAAAACATGTTGCTTTACAGTTATACAGCATGAATCTTTGTAGTTCATGTGATTTTCTGGAATTGTCACAATGTAACCAAGTCCTATTCATTATATAAAGAGCTGTGGTGGCACAGTGGTTAGAATGCCGTACTGCAGGCTAATTCTGCTGACTGCCAGCTGCCAGCAGTTTAGCAGTTCGACTCTTACCTGCTCAAGGTTGACGCAGCCTTCCATCCTTCCAAGGTCAGTAAAATGAAAACCCAGATTGTAGGGGACAATATGCTGACTCTGTAAACCACTTAGAGAAGGCTGTAAAGCGCTATGAAGTACATATGAGTCTAAGTGCTATTGCTATATAATGCATAGAGTAAGATACAATCACATTCTCTATGAGATCCTAAGTTGGTTGAGATGAGAAAATTGTGTCCTCATGCCCTGGGATGTTACCATAAATATAACATTTCTGATTGATCTAATGTTCATGGGATTTATCCAGAGTGAAGAAACAGCCAATATCCATAGGGAGAAAAATGCCATTATGTGTGAAGTGAGTAGAAAACTGGGTACTCTCCCAGCCCTCAGGAAGGATGAAAAAGATTTCCACAAACATTATTTTTGAACAAAAAAAAATTAAATTGCAAGAACATTCAAAACACATCTAAATGGAATCTGATTACAATATATCAGCTAGGGTGGTAACACTTGTCGAAGATGACTACCAGACCAAATTGGAAATAAAAAGACGATGTGAACAGGGGTGAGGTACATAACTATTGTATTAACTAGAGCCATCATATTATATAGATGGAATTTGATGGGCTAATTAGCCTTTAGCAAATTTAGTGTGTCCACATCTCATGTTCTTTTCTTTCTATCAAACCTTTCAGTGTTTAAAGCATTTCCTTTCCTGTTTTAGTTTTATTTTGTGTGTTACAAAGTGATTAGATTAATGTTGTGCTTCAGCAAATCACTTACGATACCTTAAATCATTGCAATGTTATGTGATACATTTGATATTTATTAGAAGTATGAGGTACTTGCATACAAATCCTGAAATGCTCTTCCTTTTCTCTTGCTCTCTCTCTTGCTCCCTCCTATCCCTTTCATATCCCCCTATACTTCCATGAAAGAGATCCGGTAAAATTGGCATACACTGTTTACCCTCAGCACACCACAATATAGTAGATTGAACTGGGATGATATAATTACGGTTCCCAGCAATAACTTGCATGTAGATGAAATACCTCTTCTGGCAAAAGCAAATGATTTGGGGCTGTTAATAAATCTCAATTCCTAGAACTTTGCAGAATTTCTCCTCCTTTTTGAGAAGGGGGAAAAGAGGAATCTTTCTCAAGCAAATTGATTTTTTTTCCAACTTGCCAATATTATGACATCAAGCTTGGCTTTAAAAAAAATGAAGGAACAAGGCATCAAAATACACTGAAGATAAAAGGGGGAGGCAGGGATAACAGAATAACAGAGTTGGATGAGACCTTGGAGGTCTTCTAGTCCAACCCCCTGCTTAGGCAGGGACCCTATACCTGTGTTGGTGAACCTATGGCACATGTGCCCCAGGTGGCACGCAGCTGCAGGCAAACTTACTTCACTGAGCATGTGCATGCCTCACAGCTGATTTTTGGCCAATTTGAGGCCTTTTTTGGCTCCCAAATGCTAGAGGAAGGCTTCTGCAGGCTTCTACAAGCTTTGTAGGCCGAAAGCTAGCCCTGTTTCGTCACTTCCGGTATTTTCGGAAAATACCAAAACCAGCCAAAAATCAGCTGTGAGGTGCAGTGCAGGTAAGGAGGTGGGGTGGGGGTGGGGGATTGCATGCACACACTTAGGGGCACGCATTGCCTTCTGGGTGCTGGCACACGAGACCAAGCGTGCAAGCGCGCACACCGTTTTTGGCACAGGAGCCCAAAAAGGTTAGCCACCACCGGGCTAAGACTTGCTAGGGAATTCTGGGAGTTGCAATCCACACAATTTAAAGTTGCCAAGGTTGAAAACACTACTCAATACTAATTTTTTTTATTTTTTTTATTTTTAATTAGATTTATATGCTGCCCTTCTCCAAAGACTCTGGGCATCTTACAATTTTTGGGATACAACCCAGTGTGCTCAGCAATAGCCTTCATTCCATTGCATATGCCTGCTTATTACTAAGCGGCATTTTTACAAAGTCAGCTTATTGCCCCCAACAATCTTGGGTCCTCAATTTACCTATCCCGAGAGGATGGAAGGCTGAGTCAACCTTGAGCCTGGTGGGATTCGAGCCTACAGTAATTGTAGGCAGCTGGAACTTAAATGCAGGCATTTAACAGCCTGAGCCACCAAGGCCCTTTGATGCATGTGGAACAAGAACCCCAATCCAGATGTGCTGTCCCAAAGAAAGCCCAGCTGTATATAATGTGTGTAGAACACATAATGTATGTAGGACTGTATATACAGGTAGTCCTCAACTTACAACAGTTCATTTAGTGACCGTTCAAAGTTACAATGGCACTCAAAAAAGTGACTTATGACCATTTTTTACACTTATGACCATTGCAGCATCCTCATGGTCACATGATTTACATTCGGATTCTTGGCAACTGGTTCATACTTATGACCGTTGCAGTAAAAAGGGGCAAAATTCACTTAACAAATTTCTCACTTAGCAACATAAATTGCTGGCTCAATTGTGTTCGTAAGTCAAGGACTACCTGTAATATGTGTAGGACTTCAGGCTGAGACTGGTTATTTTCTGTAAAAATTTCCCTCGTCAATTCTCAATCTCCCTTTTTTTATACTTCTCATTTTTTAAACAGCCCTAACCTGCAATAGGCAGGGAATACAAAACTTTCTAAGCTACTGTAACCTTTCTTTGACACACGGGTCCCCTTTTCTGATGGGTGAGTTTCATGGCAGAGTAAAGCTACTCACCAATCAGAGCACCCAGAATTAAAGGAGAAATAGGATTCTCATTCAGAATTGCAAGATTATTGCAGCCTCCCACATTACTTGTGACTCATTTGCAATCAGCTTTTTCATTATCTTTCAGCTACACCAGTCCAGAATTATGTTAATTGCCCATTAACTACAGTTGGCTGATTCATTTATTCTTTTAATTTAGAGTATCGATAATGGATCTAACCTCTATTTTGCTTTTAAAACTTTTCTAAAAGACTGTCTGTACCATCAGTAACAGCAAAAAAACACAATGGCCTGATTTGGCTGTAAGCCAGAATTGCTGAGAATTCTGGTTTATTAGGAGTGACTGTGTTTTTCATTTGCGTCTTCTTTACTTCTCTTGCTGGCTGGGAGAAGCTGTGCAGACCAGGAAACTGATGACATTGTTTATTTAGCTTTTTTTTAAGAAGCCAGAACGATAAGCCAAAATTTATTTTTCGCTTATCCCTTTGTCTCTTGTTAGGAGCAAGCCAGGAATTCCAGTTCAAATAGAAAGCAAGTCATATTTGGCCTGCAAAATTCTAAATGGCAACTAGGTAGCAATAAAGAGTCCTGGATGCGGTCTCTTTGTTGCCATCTTGTGGCCAACTGAATTTCTGCAAACCTAATATGGTAACTTTGGCTAAACGCAATTTGTTTAGATCAGGGGTCTGCAACCTGTGGCTCTGGAGTCACATACGGCTCTTTTAGCCTTCTGCTGAGGCTCCCTGTTGGCTGATCCCACCTCTGACTTGCCCCTCCCTCCCTCCCCATCACTCCTTGCCTGGCCTGAGAAGATAAGGGTGATGGCAGGAGATGGAGACTCGCTCCATATTCCAGAGCAGGAGGTGACTGAGTGGGAGTGAGTGATGTTGAGTTGGCCACGCCCACCCAGTTACACCGGTTGTTAAATTATTGGCTCCTGGTGTTTTCTGTGGGAAACTGGTCCAAATGGCTCTTTGGGTGTTTAAGTTTGCAGGCCCCTGGTTTAGATGCTTCTACTGGCAGGAGAAGCCTAAAAGGAACAATTAAGAAAAATGTAATTAATAACACATTTCTTCAACTGCAATGAGCCAGTTTTTATAAAAAAATAGCTTATTTTAAACTGAAAATTTGACCTCACCCATCATTGTTACTTATTAAAAAATAAGTGCACAGGGTCTTGGTAAAATGAAATATCAACACATTTGAGTGCAACAAAAGGGCAATTGTTTGATTTTTGTCTTGGTACTATTTTATTCTCAATCCAATCATAGAAGGGAAGAGATATTTATGTAGATTTGGGGGGGGTATTAAGTATGAGTCATTACGAACCATGAAAGTGAGGGATTATCTTTGTTGCTGGTCTCAGAAAAAAATACATCTTGAATTATCTCTGAGTCTGCAGTTTCTGTATACTTGGTACGGGCAGGATTGTAAAATAAAGAAAACAACAACATGAATAAACTGCTGCATAATGTTTAAAAATAGCTTGCTATAAAAATATTTTCAGACATCCTTTAAATATATGCCACTTTTCTCTAGTCTAAAGTATCTTTGTGTTTATTACCATAACATGTCTTGGACAAAATAGAAATTAATAGCTGAATGCCTTCCTAGCTTCTAGTGCAGGGTGTCAAACTTGCAACCTGTGGGCTGGATGTGTCCTGTGCTGGCAATGTCCACCCCTGGTTTAGCGAAGGGGGGAAAAGTCATGCTACGTCACGTGATGACCATGTGACGATATGAGTTTGACACCCCTGTTCTAGGGCTTAAAGAACAGAACAGAAATTAAGAGCTACCTTCCTAGCTTCTAGAGCTTAAAGAATGGAATAGAAATTAAGAGCTGCCTACCTTGCTGACTTTTAGAGCTTAAAGAAACAGACAAGAGAACCAAGGTAGAGTAAATCTGTTGATCTCGTAGAAGGATACCTAGGTTTGAGTCTCATTCAACCACAAAGCTGTATGGATCATTGAGAATAGTTACTCTGAGTCCCAGCCAATCCTAACTCTAAAGAAGGAAAAATGACAGAAGACTTCTTTGAAATCTCAGAGAAGAGGGAGGATGTGAATGTACTGTTTAAATGATTACAGAAGTCAGGAAAATATACTGTAAAGCCAAAGCTTGAGTTTTGCTTGAAACTTCAAGAAAGGGAAACACAGCCTCTTTATAGACAGTGCACTTAAATACTGGAAAGACTCTGTTTTTAAATGACTGACTGACAGTGACAGTGTTATCTGAAAATCACAGGGAGCATCTTCTTCTTTTTTAATTTTCACCAACTTCCAAGTCAAAAAACAGCCCTGCAGCATTTGCTAGATTCTTTTTCACTGCAACACTTTCAGTGCTATCAATTGCCCACCAGTGAAGGACTCTTAACATTTAAAAATGGATGCATGCTGTATTCTAGTTTCAATATCACATGTTTGGATAGTCTCGTAATTGTGTTCATGGCTAGAATCTCTGTTCTAGTCAGGCACAAAGTTAACAAATCCTTTCAGAATAGGGGTAGCTTGGTGGAAAATTTAGCATCTTGTATGGATCAAATGATTTGGCACTAACATTACAAGACTGCATTATTAGAAGAATGTGCAGTGTGCATTCCATTGAGTCTTCTAGTGGTTCATTACAAAATGGGCAGATTTTGCAAAATATTAATCTGAATATTTTGGTTGGTTTTAGTTGTGAGCCGCCCCGAGTCTTCGGAGATGGGGCAGCATACAAGTCTAAATAATAAATAATAAATAAATAAATAAATTTTCAGTTTTTGAAAAAAAATGATTTTGACAATATTTGATACAAACTATCTTTCCAGATGTTCTTTCCTTGTTTAAAGGGCACTGATGCCTCTAGAAAATTAAAACAAATATCAGAATAACCAGCTAACACACATTCTCCCTCTACTATTTATTAAATCTGCTTTGTTGCCTCGTTCTTTAAAACCTAAAGCATTCTTTCTTATATGCACACACATGCAGTCATATTGGTAAATATACCATTTTATTTTGCGTTTGCACTGTGTTTTATCACATAGTATAGTAATTTTATAAAAATATGCACAGTCCTTAGAAATATCAGATATTGGCTGTGAAAATAAGGATGACCACCTGCTACAGAAGAGATAAAAAAATTATTTGCTGCCATCTAGGGATTAATCATCATCTTTGCAGTCCAGTTTGGGTATCCCTAGTAACTCCACTAATTCATTTTCTTTCCTACAGTAGTCCTAATCTAAGAAAGAATACACTGCATGTTTGCTAGGGAGTAAATCTCACTGAATATAGTGGGTTGAATCCTAAGTGATTCCTCCCTCAGATGAAAGAAAATTTGCCCAGAGAAAGATACATCTGTCTCTACCTAGGATTGAACTCACAGCCTCCTGTTTGTGAGGCAAGAGCTTCACCTCTAGGCCACCGCACCACTCTGCTAAAAATAAATGAATCCAAGAATCATATTATATTCTGCAATTTATTCGGAAAGCAAAAAGATAACAAAGGTCTTAAAGCTTCTTTTCTCTTCATGAACATTATTATTTACTTAATAAGTTACTTTATTTAATACTTAAACAGTATGAATGTATTAGTTGAAAAATAGTTATAAACCAACGTAGAGAAGTGCAAGTTATTTAATGTTTAGATGATAGTGAACGAAGATGAGATAAGTATTAGTTTGTACAGACTAGTAGATTGTATCAAATTCAATATCAGTGTAAAGAATATTTATATATTAGTGGTTTTTGTATTTTCTATCAGTGTTTTTGTACATGTGTGTTTTTAAGTTTGTAAATAAAGTTGTTTTTAAAATTAAAGAAAATTTGCCAACATACCACCTCAGTAACAACTTGTCACCTCTCACTCTTTCCTATACACGAGAAACTTTAGAGCAGTAGTGTCAAACTCAAGGCCCGTGGCCCCAATCTGGCCCATGGGTTGCTTAGATCTGGCCCACGGGGCCCTCCTGAGCTCCATTTTCAATTGTGATGGCCTCTTGCAGCCCTCTGCCAGCAAAAACGGAGCTAAGGAGGGCCATGCACAACCCTCTCTAGCTCTGTTTTCACTGTCAGAGTGCTCGCCACCTCAGGCACCCTCAACATTAATGATGTCTAGTGGCCATGCCCACCCTGGCCACGCCCACCCCCCAGGTCAAACACAACCCTGATACAGCCCTCAATAAAATAGAGTTTAACACCCCTGCTTTAGAGGGTAAAAAATTCCCTTTAGTCAGAGAGAGTTGCCCACAAAAAGAATTCCATTGACGAGAATTTGCAAACCAAACTATTGGACTAAATTCTCAGTAAATATACTATGATTGTGGCATCTGCAGATTTATCATGTATATAGCACAATACAGTAATCAGATAAATTGTAAATAGTAAAAATATAGTAGAAATGTAACAAAAAAATCTTATTGGATGTAGTGCATATTAATTAATATGGAGATTTTCTCTTTAGAGCTTAAGCTTCTATTTAACAAGGTTTTTTAAAAGTCTTCTTTTTCAGGGTGAAATCCGGAGTCAAAAATATTATTAAACAAAACAGAAAAATGTGTCATCCAGATAAAATTTACATCTGTTAAGATAAACGTTGCTTTGTGGATTAAGGTACCTCATTATATAGTGACCTGAATGTTAGTCTATTAAAGTTTACATAATAACAAATTTATTAAAGTGTACATCTCTCTATGAGGGCACTTTTACATTTAAATACTTGAATTACTTATTCTTCATTATACCTTCTGACTTAGGAAAGTACATATCGGTGTCTCTTTTCCAAATTATTAAAAGCTAGCAGAGGTTACAGAAGAAGCAAGCTAAATAAATCTGATTTGATTGTTTTAAGAGTATGCTTAGGCCACCCTCTGCTGGACAAGGAATAAAATGCTACTCCTTTGATTTATTTATTTAATTTTGCAAAATATTATTCTCTATGCCCTTCTGGTTGTGTCTTTATGGATTTCACATATCCTGGACATTTGTTCTTAGCTTGAGCATATCATGTTCTCTAGCAATGAAATATTTGCAAATATAGGAAGTTCCTTTCCTACAAACATATGCCACAAGCTAAATAAGAATTTGTACGTCTGTCAAGATTTTTAATGTTTTAACAGGGAATGCTTCAGCAAAAATAAGATACATTTGTAGGAGAGAAAAAAATACTAAGTTGTCTCAATAAATATATTATTCTAGCATTACTACATGAAAAGATTGTAGGCGGACAGTTCAGGAGGAATCTGGTTAACACCTTTTTTTGACTAACAATTTGTACAAAAAGGTGTGAGCTTTTGTGGGCTGGAGCTTGCACCATCAGATGCTTACATCTTTTAATAAAATTTGTTAGTTGGAGAAAGTTCTACCTGACCCTTCCTGGTTATTTGCAGAGCTGTCAGACAGCATTACAAGAGTTTGACTGGTAAATGATTTGGATCTGCGGCTCCATCTCTCTGGCGAGATTCTAGCATGTCTAAATCAGGAGCAAGCAACACAGCACGTTCAGGAAGTCTTGAAGTGTGATACTCTCATAAGCTACTGTGGCAATAGCCAGGCATTCTGGAAGTTAGAGAAGAAAACATCTGGAAGCTTGCTCTTGGCATAATGCAAATCAAGCCAGCACATTATTTGCAGATGAGTTGGAGATTTGATTTGTATGGGAAAATGTCTTAACAGTAAGAGGAGATTGACAGTGAAATTAATTACTCAGAGAAGTGTTAGTCTCCCCCTTGCTGGGTGGGTCAAGCAGAGGCTAGTCAGCCATTTGCTAGGGATGGTTTAATTTGCATTCCTATACTGAGCGATAGTTGGATTCAGGAAGCCAAATGGCCCTTCCAATTCTAGGATTCATTCACTCTATGACCCTGTAAGTAAGTGCATTCCTGTAAAGACATATGGTTATGTGTATATATCCCCCACACACACACACAAAGTTGTGTCTTCTATCAATAATTGTTTTCCACCTTAGAAAGAGTGACCAGTGAAGCTATGCAGAAAAGGCATCGCTGATTTAATACCACCTATCCTATCAGGCACTGTTAAGGAATACTCACACTACTGAACAATTGTATATATTTCTTACTATGCAAAGACAATGGCTCAGATTTTTCAGTTCAGACTTCAGTAATAAATGGAATAAGGACAGATAAGACAGCAGCTCCTGAGATCACAACTTCTAGGGGATAAAAGCAAGCCAGTTCCAAAAACGATGTCTTTTATTGATTATATCAAGACTTGTGGATAACTTTTAAAAAGATGGGCACAGCTTGTTAAAGAAATTGTATAAAGCGTACGAACCAGCAATTAGAATGGAGTATGGAGCCACTAAATGCTTCAAAACTGGGAAAGGAGAGCACCAAAGTTATACATGGTCACTGTTTTATACCTAAATGCAAAACATATGAGAAATGCTGTCCTAGAAAAATTGAAAACTGGAATTAAAACTGGGAGGGAAAACATCAACAACAGCAGTTAGGCTGATGATGCTATTTTTGAACTCTTTAAGAATCACAAGTTGAAGGCAAAAGAACAGAGTGCAAATACCAATCTGTTCCTCAGTATTTTTAAAAGAAAGCTGTAAAGTTGCATTAAAAATAATGCAATCCAATGCAAATAAACAGAGAGATTGTAGTAATAGATCTGGCCTTCACAGTCATCTATTATGACTTGGAAAACCATGGCCTTGTATATATGTTTTTGTCATTGTGTTATCTCGGAATTTTAATATTTTGTCTCAATCTGTCACAATCTTTTCCCCCAAGTGGCATATTCATGGCACATGCTCTCTATTTCATGGCTACAGTCACCATATCTTTGTATTTCTGAGCCTAGGCAGCGTAGGAGAAAGAATATGACAAGTCTAGACAAAATATTAGAGTGCAGAGACATCATATTGACAGTAAAGATAAGTATTGTCAAGGCCACAGTTTTCCCAAATAGCTGTGAAAGCTGGTTCATCAGAAAGGCTGAACAAAGAAAAATAAATGACTTGGAATCCCAGTGCTTGAGAAAACTGTGAAAAAATATCTTGGATAGCAAGAAGAATAAGTCACTCATTGTTAGTTAAAGTAAAACCAGGCTGCTCACTGGAAGCATTCATAATGAAATAGAGGCTTAAGTAATTTGAACATGTAATGTGAAGGCAAGAGACATTGGAGAAGACCCTAATGATTGGAGATCAACAGAAGTGGGTAGGGAAACAAAATTCTACTACTAATGACATGGTGTGGACAACTGAAAAGGTAACATTGGTGAAGGAATATAAGAAGTGCTAGCAAAGCCAATAATAAAAGACAGATGTGAGAAATGTGAGAAAGAAAATAATTGCCTCAGATCTGGGGAAGCTCTGGCGCACCAGGCCTTCAAAATGCTATCACTAGAATATTATAATATATTATAGAGCAGTGTTTCTCTACTTCAGCAACTTTATGATATATGGACTTAAATTCCCAGGATTCCCTATGCTGATTCAGGAATTCTGGGAGTTGAAGTCCATATATCTTAAAGTTGTTGAGATTGAGAAATACTTTTATAGAGTTCCAGTAGTTTCTGAAGTATTTGTTTCTTGACCTGGCCCACCTTGAAGGGCTGAAATATAAACATGACCTTACAAGAACTCAAAAGCAGTGTTTGGTAGACAATCCTGACAAAATATGCCCATTGGAGTCAGAAGCAACTGAGCATCTTGTCAAAGGACTTTAACATAGAATGTTTGCATAAAACTCATTCTTCCCAGTTCACATTAGGTAATGATAAAATTTACATATCAAAATAATTTGAAGAAAATGTCATTTGGGTCATTTGTCTCCCTGAAGGGATTGATTAGGGCATTAAGCTTTGCAGGAGCTTTTTGGGCCATCCTATGTAATTATCACAATATAACCTATGCTTTCTTCTAGCAAAATAATTAAAGCATCATAATCCTAAACTGAGAGCCAAATGTATCAGTTGGAAGTCACTTGATTTCAACAAGACTTGAATCATCAGGGCCTTAAGTAATGAGTAATAATTTTGGAATGAGAAAGTAATCCTAGTTCATTTCATACTTTAATGTACCATCTTTATTTAGAGTGTTCAAGCCAGCAATGTGTTATTACTTCCATAAGAGAACACTATATCCCATTCCTCATAAGAATCTAAAAACATAACATTGGAACAAAGGCAGGGTCCTGCCAAATCAGACTCCAGACCCTGTAGACTCTAGACCTGTAGTCTATTTTCACAGTGGACAAGGAAGCCCACTAATCTTCCAACAGCTGGTCTTCAGAGGCATTCCTATGACTTTTATGACTCCTAGCACTGATGATATTACTTAGTTTGGTAATGAAATGTCTGCAAAAAAACCATCAAGCTCAAAGAGCATCAACAACCCCACCATTTTCTGAATTGCCCCACCTGTTTTTGAAGCCAACCAAGCTAGTAGCTAGCACTACATTTCCTAGTAGTGAATTATAGGTTGTAAAAATATCTCTTTTTGTCTGTCCTTCATCTTGCAGCCCCTTGTCTCTATTCTTTTTAATCTTCCCATAAATTTTATGGTGTTTGATTATTCAGAGGAATAAAATCATTTATTAAATCACATCATTTGCACATTCATCTGGCAGTGAGTTTCTGAAGCATTCGAATCAGAATTTGCAGGGGACATAAGTCATCCTGTCATCTACACAAGTGCCCTATATGAGTTTCGGACATTACAGTAAGAGTTATTTGCCAAAACCAGAATTTCTTGGACACGTTTCTATTTGTGTTTATTTTTGTCCCTTTTCTTTTCCCCCCCAATACTTGTAGATGATCTTTCAAAACTTGTATATGACCTTTCCATTTTGTAGGTTCTTCAAAGTGGCGAAGGACAATCAACCATAATGAATGTAATTGTAAAATGATTATAGTGCTAATAAAAATTTTAAAATGGCAAAGATGCTCTGAGCTTGTGATAAATTTTATTAAGCAGACCTGATTTGTACAAGCTTTTTGTAAAGACCAGAATTCATTTGAACTAAAATCAAGAAATACACATAGCTGGGCACATTATTTCCAATTTCTGAGACAAAAACAGTTCTCTTACTCCTTATTCCAGTACCAAGCCCCACTGGAGAATTTTATCTTTCCCTGCAGAAGATTTATAATAGATAATAGATAGCACTAGCACTTAGACTTGTATACCACTTTACAGTGCTTTCCAGCCTTCTCTAAGTGGTTTACAGAGTCAGCATATTGTCCCCAACAATCTGGGTCCTCATTTTACCCACCTCAGATGGATGGAAGGCTGAGTCAACCTTGAGCTGGTCAGAATTGAAGGAATTGAACTCCTGGCAGTGAGCAGAGTTAGCCTGCAATACTGCAATGTAACCACTGCATCACCACAGCTCTAGATAGGTAGTAGGTAGATAGATAGGTAGATAGATAGATAGATAGATAGATAGATAGATAGATAGATAGATAGATGATAGATAGATAGATAGATAGATGAATGATACACAGACAGATGATAAATAGATAATAGATGGATAAACAGATAGATGATATATAAACAGATAGATGAAAGATAGTTAGATGATAGATGAAAGATAGATAGATAGATAGATAGATAGATAGATAGATAGATGAATGATACACAGACAGATAGATGATAGATAGATAATAGATGGATAAATAGATGATATATAGACAGATAGATTAAAAATAGAGATGAAAGATAGATAGATAGATCTCTCTCTTTCTCCCTCCCTCTTTCTCCTCCTCTCCTCCTCTGTCTCTCTCTCCCCCTCCCTCCTTCTCCCTCCCTCTCTCTCCTCCCTCACCCTCTCTTTCTCCTTCCCTCCCTCTTTCTCCCTCCCTCCTCTCCTCTCCCTTCTTCCCTCTCTCCCTCCTTCCCTCTCTTTCTCCCTCCTTCTCCCCCTCCTCTCTCTCTCTTTCTCCCTCCTTCCTTCCCTCCCTCTCCCTCCCTCCCTCCCTCTCTCTCTCTGTCCCACATTTTAACATTATAAAAAACTTATATAAAAAACTTTTTATAAAATTATAAAAAACCAGACTCTGGCAGGATCAGTGCCAAGATTCAATGGAATAAATCATTTCTATGCATCTTTGAAAATCTGGAGAGAATGTAAGTGATTTCCCCTCTTTTTCCTTGTCTTTACAGACAAGTCAAAAAAGTCAAGTTGGCGTCTATGACCAAATACGGGTAGTTCTCCATTTACAACCATTTGTTTAATGACTATTTGAAGTTACAAAAGTACTGATTACGACTGGTTTTCACACAACCGTTGCAGCATCCCCATGGTCACATGATCAAAATTTGGGTGCTTAGCAACTGGCAGGTATTTATGACCCTTGCACCGTCCTGGGATCATATGATCATCATTTGTAACCTTCCCAGCCAGCTTCCAACAAACAAAGTCAATTGAGGAAACCAGAATCACTTAATGACCGCATGAGTCACTTAACTGGAGTGATTTGCTTAACAATTGTGGCAAAAAAGGTTGTAAAATGAGGCAAAACTCACTTAGCAACTGCCTTGCTTAGCAATGCAAATTTTAGTTTACACTGTAGTTATAAGTCGAACACTACCTGTAATACAGGTAATTGAGCCCAAAATTTCTGTTAAGCGAGACATTTGTTTCACCCCTTTTTACAACCTTTCTTTGTTAAGCGAATCAGCGCAGTTGATAAGTTAGTAACCCAGTTGTTAAGTGAATCTGGCTTCCCCATTGCCTTTGCTTGTCAAAAGGTTGTAAGAGGTGATCACGTTCCTTGGGACACAGGAACTGTTGTAAGTATGAGTCAGTTGCCAAGCATCTGAATTTTGATCACATGATGATGGGGATGCTGCAATGGTTGTACGTGTGAAAAACGGTCATGTTACTTTTTTCATTGCTGTTGTAACTTTGAGTGATCACTAAATGAACCGATGTAAGTTGAGGAATATCCATAAAAGTCATTCCCCCATTGTATGCATAATGCATATAAAAAGGCTTCAATAATATGATTGCAGGCACCATTATGACTCTTCAAGCTACCACATCTCCACCCTTCCCATAGGTTTTTTTTTAACCTTTTATATGAGATAGTGCAGTTCAGCTTAGACACATTCTTACGCAACGTTATAAGATATACTATTTCAATTAGCTTTTCAAAATGAGATTGGATTGGCTGGGTTCAGAGGATGAAATATATTTGAAAAACCGACATGGTTTGCTTCAAATAACACATTATCACAATAAATTTCTTGTGAAACATCAGCCCCTGAAATCTAGCATAATCCCAGTTGTTGTTTAAAATCAATGGTAAAATGACCATTGGTTTCATGAAGGTAGATTATATTGGCCTGGTATTATTGATCCTAAAAGCTGCATTTCTAAGATTGATTGATGACAGCAGAATTGTACATGTACTTTTAAGGCAGCAACATTATGCATACTTATTGTGGCAGAAATTCCACTGAATGGTGTGGGATTTCTTTTTGAGGAACTTTGCAAAGGAAATTGCATTTTAAATCTCCCAAATTCCAATGGCTGTTAAAAATATTTCAAGTTCTATAGGTCATACTTGTAGATCATATCAATTACAATCATGCCTAATTATCCCATAGAATACCACTCCTACTCTTGAAGTGCTTAAATGCAGCCAGAATTCCATCTAATAGCACATTTGTAATAAAAGAGGTTCTAGGTAGTTTAGTACTTTAATCTGAAATCTATTCAAATGCTCTATATCATTTTAGATTTATGGAAATAAATACAGGCACAGTCAAATCTTATGAAGGTTTTTAGAAATGAGCTATAGAGACACATCAGCTTTAACAATTCTTAGTGATGTTCTTAAAACCTTACCATCTTTCTGAGTACATCATATCTCTTTATGAAAGCAAGCCAGTTGGATTTAGTCCTATTTGATAATTAGTGTTCAGTGGCATTTAGCCAAGATTAATTTTGAGCCAGAATACAACATATGGAATAATGGCTAAGCTTCCATCAAAGTCCAATGTTGATATATTATCTCTTCCCTTATGGAGAATATAATGTTCTAGTAACATCTGATGTGTTCTGAGTACATGCCTATATTTCACTGAACATTTCTGATAGTTCACAGATGTGTCCTTCTGTAGGGATTCAATAACCAGTCATTTCAGTGTCCAAAGATGTCTGACTGCCTGGGCAATGTTTATTCTTTTTATACCATCTTTACAAGCAAGGAAGAGTAGCATAGATACAGCATTTGGATTGGAGAATAGATCCCACATGGGTGAAACCCCTCAACCACATTGGTGCAACCTCCCAACCAATCCATAAGACTAGTGGTGATGTTAGTAAATGAGATCACCTATATACCTGGAAAATCAGGGACTTTCCAACCCAACAGATACAGGACGAATAGAGGATGAGCTCATGGGATAGCAAAAGAGGCCCCCTCCACCAGGCTGCAGTGTGCTGCCAGCTTCTAGTGTCATCCAGGGAAACTCAGTGGCTACCACATCCTTCTGCACCTTTCATTAAAGTTTCTTTAGAACTTTTGCTTCTAGTTCCACACAAGAAACATTAGCATTCATTATTGGTCTGCCTCAAGATTCAAGCTAAAAATTCAATTTGAAAAAAGTATGATGATACTAACTAGATTATTAATTGTCAGGTAAGTATTTAAAACAGCATTTAGAAGTTATCCCATGTTTATATAAGAAATAATGTACTGATTTGTGTGTGTGTGCATGCATATGTGCACATGTATGCATGCTTTTGAAGCTGCTGCTTATAGTGAACACAGTGAACACAAGCATAGTCATATAAAATATTCAATGTATCAAATAGACTGAGATATAGTTACTAGATCAATCTGTTACGGATCTTGTAAACAAACTGTGGTCTGAATGTTATTTTAATTGTAAAGCAGATCTCATTTTTATGGATTACTTAGTCAAGTAGACTTACTGAGGTGAGTTTAAGAGGCAAAGTTTTCAGCTAAGATCCTATTCACTGGATATGCAGAATGTGCCTAATTTTTAGTTGATTCTTGCTAAGTAAGACAATGTTATAATCAGCTGTGGATGCTGATCATACAAATCCCCCATTTGTCTTATCTGATTAGTGAAACCTTACATGCACCAGTTCAGAATCTACATTGGAAAGAACTGTTGAACCATCGTATCTGTAAAGGATACATCTTTGTATAATACTCTGTGAAATAAGAGAATAATTTTCTAATTCTTCCTTGCAGGCTTTGGGGGCCAATCAGTGACTTTGAGATGGTAGACTCTAGATTTGGTTTCCAAAAATCCTATTAGTACCAGTTAGTGGTGAGAGGAACTGTGGGGGTCCTCCTGGACTCACGGCTCAGGATGGAGGAGCAGGGGGGGCCGTGGCCAGGGGCATTTGCCCAGGTTCGGCTGGTTCACCAGCTGTGCCCATATCTGGACCGAGATACCCTGCGCACTGTCACTCAGGCACTTATTACCTCCCGGCTCGACTACTGCAATGCTCACTATTTAGGACTGCCCTTGCATACCATCCGGAAGCTTCAGCTGGTGCAGAATGCAGCTGCGCGGGTTGTGATGGGAGCTTCCCGGTACTCCCATGTTACACCCCTCCTGCGTGAGCTGCATTGGTTACCGGTTGCCCTCCGGATGAGATTCAAGGTCCTAGTATTAACATTCGAAGTCCTACAAGACATGGGTCTGCCCTGTACGAACGCACAGGCAGGGACTTCTCGGGGTGCCGTCTGCGACTCTGTTGGTTGGCAGTATCCCGGGGAAGGGCCTACTCTGTAGCGGCTCCCGCTCTCTGGAACCAACTACCTCTGGGGCTCCGCCTGGCCCTGGATCTCCGCACCTTCCGTCGCAACCTAAAAACCTGGCTGTTTGAACAGGCTGGGCTGTGCTGACTCCTTGGGGGAAGGGTCTTTTATTCATTATGGGATTTTTAGTTTAATTCGGCTTGCAGTAATTTAATTCTATTTTAGCTAACTTAATTTATTGTATTTTTTTTATCTGTGAGCCGCCCCGAGTCCTTTTGGAGAGGGGGCATACAATAAATAAATAAATAAATAAATAAATAAATAAATAAATAAATAAATAAATAAATAAATATTAGAAGTTGGTAATAGAAAGTTGCTTCTGTAATTTTTCCATAGTAACCATTTTTCCATTTCCATGGCTTGTTTCATAGCACTTTTTCCATAGCACTTTTTCCATAGCACTTTTTCCAGAGAACTCAAGATAATAAAGCTGATTAAAGTTTAAAATTTGATAAAGAATAACCATTTTTACCATGTGAGGTTTTACATTTTAATGAAATATATTTCTACAATATTACATACACATCCAGGGTTTTTCTGTCAGATGAATCTTCTGCTGAAGTCTGTCTGTACTCATTATTACAAGATTACAAGATGAATTTCTTGAAGAAGTCAAAAGCAATCGGGAAATCAATTTGAATAGGATCACTGCAAAGCATAATTGTCACACCATTTTTCTGTTAAATGAAAATTAAATTGCTTCTAGAACAAAGAAAATGCAGTCCGTTCAGTTGCTGCAAACTTCTACTAAAAAATATTATTTTGCATCCATAGAACAAGGCAAAATGGCCCATTTGTAACACAGTGTGGTGCCTGAAGAGAGTCATACTCCCTTCCAGATCTTACTGGATTGGCAGAAATAACTAATGCAGATAGCCTTGAAGATACCCAGATCCCAAGCCTTATAGAGCTTTAAATGTAACAACCAACACTGCAAATTGCACCCAGAAGTCAGCCAATAATCAATATAACTCAAAAAGCAGCAATGTTACCTAGTCAGACACCCATAACTAACTCAATGAATTCTGGATCCAGCTTGGAGAAATAGTTAAGGCATCAGGCTAGAAACCGAGAAACTGAATTCTAGTCTCACTTTAGGCATAAAGGTAGCTGGGTGACCTTAAGCTAATCATCCTCTTTCAGCCCTAGGAAGGAGGCAAAGGTAAACCATATCAGAAAAACCTTGCCAAGAAAACTGAAGAGACTAATCCAGGCAGTCTCTAGGAATCAAAACTGACTTGAAAGCACACACACCTTAGAACAGATTTAATAAACAGTAAAATTAAACTGAGGCAGATCGTTGCTTGTCCTGGTAACAGCGTTCCGTACACCTTTGGCATTTAGTCTTGCCAGCCACATGACCATGGAGACATCTTCGGACAGCACTGGCTCTTCAGCTTTGTAACGGAGATGAGCACTGCGCCCTAGAGCCAGAAATGACTAGCACGTATGTCCAAAGGGAACCTTTCTCTTTACCCTGGCACTCTCCAGATGTTTTTGAACAGGCATTCGGAGAATTTCAGCCAGCACAATTAAATACTGAGAATGGGGGGGCTGTGTTTCAACAAATCTGGAGAGGAAATGTTAGAAGGCTGTTTTAATAAACTAACTTTTTAAAATGATAAATGCACATGACAGTGATAACTAACCAAGAAAATTATCAAAGCTTTGTATGTATGAAAAAAATCAGAGTGAACAATATTTTCTTTGTGTTCCTTTTTTGTTCTTTTTCTTTATATACAAAGTCCTTTTATGTATAACAGTTTCTAATTTCAGGATGTAAATAACAGACTAAGCAACAATTATTGATTTTTTTCATACACTACATAATCAGAAAAATACTTTATTCTAGTGGTCAAATCAATGAAAGACAGCTTAGGGGAATGTCATACACAATTTGCCTTTTGAAGTACATGAAAATATCCTTTAGTTAAATCAGGTACTTAATGTTTGAGGGGACAAGTGTGATGAAAGCAGAAAATTCCTAACTAGCGTTATGTTAAATAAATATTCTACAGAGAATAAGATTAGTTTTTTTTAAACTAATAGTCCATTAACCAATAATAAGGGAGGGGTACAAAAGCAACAAATACCCCCTACTGTTCTGTCACATTAATTTTAAACAGTTAGAATGATCGTTTTTCCAGATGGCAGCATATAACTGGTTTACAATTAAAACATTGTTTTAGAATCAGTTTCACGTTTTCTAGGATATACATAGGATACTGACTCATAATTCACATGCTAGCTGAAATTCATCCACATTATCTCTCTGGGACTCCTGAATAGTCTTGCAAAAAATGAGAACTGGTCTGGCCACTCAGAAAAACTGCCTCACACCAGTTGGTTCCTTTTTTTCTGTAGCATACTGTTTAGGGAAGAAATCAGCTACCCTTTATCTAAGAATGGATAACTTCTATTTGTAGAATGAGAGAAGGTCCAATTTTTAGCCTTTTTTTCTGAAGTTAGGATCTCCACTAGAGTACAATTGGACTGAGGGACATTGGTGCTACAAGGGAAATTGGTGAAAACTAAATCTAATTTCATGTTGTCTGTCAGAAGAGAACAAGTTTTTTTTCTGTTTGGTCTGACATTTGTAATAAGGTCAATTGTATATGATAGTAAGAACAAAAGCAAAACCCAGCTGGATCAGGCCAACTGCAAAAAGCACAAATGTGGAGAGCAACAAATTCCTCTTCAATGCTGGTCCCAGCAGAGATATGCAAGGAATGTCTTTGGGGATTCTAAAGATAAGTTAGTGAACAGCTATCTGTGTCACTGTGAGGCTCCTTATCAACTGTTCTAAGGCACAAGCTTTGACCAAGTAGAACTCCATTGCTTTGCTATGCCATGAGCCTGCATTATGCAAGTTTATGTGAGAACATGTCTTCTTCAGCATGTAAGATGACACCCTTTTAGTAACATTCTCTTCTCTCATTCCTGTTTCTATCATAATAGAGCTGTATACCTTTAATTTTTTTTTCATCTGTTGATTGTCAGTAATGTTTGTTATATCCATATTCTACTCTAGATTTAAACACAAAAATTCCATTCTGTCTGAGAGTCCTTGAAGGGTTTTCTTTCTGTTTTTTTCTTTACCCCTTTTTAAAATTGTACTTACTATCTAGATTTATATTTGGAACTATGAGAATAATTTTCACCTTCTCCAGACAAGATTCTCCCCAGATCAGATTATCCTGTCCACTTCCCTCTATGATGGGTTTAAATACTGTTTTACAATTTTTTAAAATATATTCAACGCCAGCCGTCTGTTAATCCTCTGGTTCAAAAGATACTCCAGTGTCTAATACATCTAAAGATCTCTTCAGTTTCATCATATTAATGCACTGAAATGGCTCAGCTTCAACTACTAAACTGTCTTGTAAGGTGTACAGCCAAGAATATCACCAAATCCACGTTTGCCAATTCCTTCCTAACTAGCCATGGCTATTCCAAAATGATACTATAGAGTTGTTTCATACACCAAAATCTGAAAAGCAAGTTGGTTCCTTTTCTCCATTTCCACACTCGCTTTTAAGACAACTATCCAATGCTCAGGACTGTTTGTCTCTGATTGGAATATTACTGCAATCCAAGAGATTGTTTGCACAGAAGAGCAAACTTCTGTTATCTTTGGATTACATCATAGTTTGGGTAACAAATCTGAGATCTGCAAAGGCCCAGCAATTTCTTTCTTTGGAGTCAGAAATAGACTGCCATGTAGACCCATCATGTTGTGTTTCTCTTTGCACTGAGAATCTTTATAGTACTGGTTCTTGAAGGCTCATGCTAATCCAGTTAACAAAGAATAAGATTTAGTAACCATCACTTTATTTGTATAATTTTTTACAAACATTGTTCGGTCTTCTTTAGTGGCTTATATCATCTTTTAAAAACCACTATGAATCACTTTGGCGGAGGGAACAGCGTATGGATACTATTACCCATTAACTTGGTCAATAATTTATCTCTTCTTTAGGGTTAATGTCGTTGATTCATTACCACATATTGAGCATGCTTTTTCAAACCAAGCTTTGTGCTCGGTTTAATCTTTTTCTGCACTTATCAGCACTAAAGTGAAAACTACTAAGAGTAAACTTTACTTTTGCCTGGAAAATTAAGGGGGCATGTGTTGATACTACTAACTGCATGCCATTATGAATAGGAATATTTTAATTCCTCTGTAGTTTTGTAAGGCTTAGTACAAATTCCTCCATATGACGTTCACTTAGATTTCCAAATATCTTCCCATTCAACAGAATTTACTGCAGTTTTTCGAACTGATGGAAATAATGATTGCATTTTGTTCCGAAATTCATTCATCTAAAAAAAAAAGATAAAATAAATCAGTAAATGTAAAACCACATCATCAAACCGTAAATTCACTGCATTGATAGTACTCTCCTTTCTCCCTCTATCTATTTTGAGTAAACATACACACACAAAAACACAAGTTTTTCTTTATTCACCAACCAACAGGAACAAAACAATGGATTGGTTATTTGGTGTAACTAGGATGTAATGTATTCCTGCCTGAAACAAATCAGACGAAAGACAAGCAAGTTTGTAAATTCTTATAAAAATTATCACTTCTTGTAATGGGTTTAAACTCCCGGATATAAAGAAATCTGGTTAGTATCATTTATAATAAACATATATTTTGTTGCATCTTAGCCAAGACAAACCATGAGAGTTAAAAGTTATGCAACAGAGAAAATCTGAAAGAAATCTCTTAATTACAAATAAATACAAACTTAGTATTTTAAGTATTGCTCTTGCACTATCTTCAAAATTAAAAATCCAACTGATCTCTGATTAGGATTGCTAATTACCAGCTTTGACTGATAGACCAACTGTATCCTTTTAGGGATAGTCTAGTTATTATCCATACATTAGAAACTTCACCCTTAGATTATAATGCACTTTAAATGGGAAAATCCTTCAACTGTGCAGATTGTGATGGGTTGGTTAGTGAACTGAGTGCTTATACAAGGTAAACTTTTTTTGAAGCAACTGCACTGGCTGTTAATTAGCTAGCAAATCAGGTTTAAGCTTCTTATGGCCTACAACAGCAGTCACCAACCAGTGGGCCGCAGCCCACTGGTGGTCTGCAAGAAAATATTGGTGGTCCACAGAGAAATGTCACCCCCAGAGCAACCCCCAAAGCAATTAATCCAGGCTGCACAGGAACACAAGGCTGCGCCGCCCACATGGCCCTCCCTCCCTGCCTACTCACTCCTTACCTGGCAAACTTGCCTGCTAAGTTGCTATTTTTCCTTTTTCCGACCATCAGCTATTCTGCTGTGCCGGGAGATTTAGATTAGCTAGAAAGCAGGAAATCATTGGATTTCTTGCTTTCTAGCTAATCTTTAGATGTTCCCTTCCTTAGGACTGAAGCAGCGCAGACTCAGCTAGCCAATGGCAGAAACACAGATCTCTAAGTGAATCTGTGATTCACAAATGTTTGCAAGCAAATTTTATGTGACAGACTCAGCTAGCCAATGGCAGAAAGATAGATCTCTGAAACAATCTGTGATTCTGTGAGCAACTCAATCTACCTGCCTGCTCTGCCTGATTTTTGGGTAAAGTTTTTTTTAATAAAAAATTCAATATTTACATACATGGTGTGTTGTGACTTAATTTTGTGAGTTTTCTTGCTAGCAAATTTTATGGGTTTGCTTGCAAGTAAATTTTATGTGACAAGCACAGGTAGCTGATCTCACAGATCTCTGAATGAATCTGTGATTCTGTGAGCAACTCAATCTGCCTGCCTGCTTTGCCTGCTTTTGGGTAAAAGTTGCTTTTTTATAAAAAAAATTCATTATTTTTATAAATATTTATAATATTTACATACAAGCCATGCCCAGCCAGTCACATGACCAAGCCACACCCACAAATTAGGCCACGCCCACAGAACCAGTTAAGAAATTTGAATCCCACCCTGCCTGTGTGTGTGAGGGGGGGGAGGGAGAGAGAGGTTAGATCAGATCTCTCTCTCTCTCTCTCTCTCTCTCTCTCTCTCTCTCTCTCCCACCAACGTCAGCAAGCCACCATCAGTCAAAATTCATATTAGTGGTCCCCGGGATTTAAAATTATGAGTTTGGTGGTCCCTGAGGTCCAAAAGGTTGGTGACCCCTGGCCTAGAATACCCTGAACAACTTGGGGCCAGGGGAAGGTCTTACTGCATGTGATCTGAACCACAGAGTAGCCAATTGTATGTAGCTTTCCTCTATGGTGGTACCTAACCTTGGTACTTGTCCTTCCTCAAATTTCTGAGATGCTTCTCATAGATGGTTTTGAACCCTGTTAAACATCTCTCTCTTCATCCAGGCTTTCTCCATAGGAATATGGGATGAAAGATTTTGTTATGAGTACAGTATTTTAGTTTTCTTTTTTCACCAAGTGTGGGTGTGAATAGAAAGGACATAGAAATATGAAATCATCATCATAATCCAATTTCAAGCTCATAGGTTTTCTTCAAAAGAGGAATAAGTAAGGTCTAATAGAGTGGATTTAGCAGCAGCCTTGTTGAAGCTAAGGAATTGCATTCATGTCAATAACTGAACAAAACAGTGGGTGGAAACTTCATGGATTCTATTTGAAATTGCATAACAGGATATAAGTATAAAGAAACAGGGAAACAATTAGTAATTAATGCTGGAAAGCAAAATTTATTACCCCCTAAAACTGCATTAAAAAGTAAACATTAATTTTTACATTCTGATGAAACACCAAAAATGTAAACTCCAGCATTATTCTTCAGTTTAGGCTGATGTGAATTATTTGCACCCTACACAACATTTGTCTTTTCATCTCAATAATTTTGAAGATAACTCTCCGGAGTGAGCTTCGGAAGGAAGGATGGGAGGGAGAAAGGAAAGAAAAAAGAAAAAGATCCCAGTTTGTCTCCTTGGAAAACAGAACAACTGGATCTCTTCAAATTGTCAACCTTTTTATCATAAAAGATAAATAATTATTTTTCCCATTTTAACCCACCACTCGCTCTACAGCAGACAAATATAAAGGCCCCCTAAAGTGTTTTTTATTCTATTCTGCCTTTTAAAAGTAGATAAGCAAAACAAAGCAGGTGAACAGAACGCAAACTCTGCTATTACAGAGATATTAGGCATCTGTTCATACTAGTCTGAATGGGGTGGAAAGGAGTGGAAAAGAAATTCCTGAAATGCTAAAGAGTTGCTCTCCTATTACAAAATTCTGCAGAGACCACATTAGATCTTGGCTAGTTGCACTCTATCTCTAGGGTTTGGAGCAGGTGACAACTTTTTTTTAATGACACAGGCACAATCAGATGCTAATTAAAATGGAATTAATTAGCCAATTACCTTCTTTTAAGGTAAGCTGTTTAACATAAACTAATGAATGTCAAACCCCAAAGGAAAAATGATCAGGCTTATGAACCTGGTTAACTCCTAAGGAAGAAAATGCACTAAGTAAGAATGAGACAATAATTGAGGGGTTATCTTCGCTGCTGAAACTCTGGTTGCAGGCAGGTGGATACAACCAAGAATATGCCCTCACACCATTTAAAAAGATTTATATATAGGTAAAGGAGATCCTAATCATCTGATACTTGTTATATTAAAAATGGCAGTCTTGAATTGTGCCTAGAAAACTTTGGGACACAAACTCATACGTTGGTTTCCAGACAGAATGTGTCACAATTAGAACTTCTGACTACAGCATGTTTTTCTCCTGCCTAGGTCACTGATGACATCAAAGCTGCATGGAGACCATAATTCCCACAACACTGTTTTAGAATATCAAACTATGTAGTAAGACTATATTATTATTATTATCCTTCTCATCTTTCCTATTACCTATTCCTTTAGCATCTTATGATTATCAACTTTGTTGTTTGTATGTTGATTGCTTCTATTTTATATCTTCTGACTATCACTGAGTGTTTTAGGTTATGATTTATGATAACTATATTATGATTAGAATCATGATTTATCACTTGTTGATTGTATATACACTGAGAACTTATGAAACCAGAGACAAATTCCTTGTGTATGTCCAATCACACTTGGGCAATAAAGAATTCTATTCTATTCTATTTGGAATGCTTAACACCTGCTGTAGTTTTTTGGCTTTTGAAAACTTTGAACTTTCTTTCCTTTTGTTAAAATGTTTTGATTCTTAAATCATACTCTGGGTTACCAAATAGGGGAGGCTGTAAATATAAGAAATAAGGTTAAACAATTAATTTCCCTTTTAATTAGACACAGTGGAAGTAGTCAAAGCCTTCCTACTCACAGCAGTTCTAAAGGTTAATGTATGTATACAAAACAAAGATGTTATGAATTTTGTCACAAAGACGATATATTATAAGGTCATGGAATCCCTCCCCAGCCGGTTTGCACCCACCCTCTGTATATGTGCAGTCCTCATTATAATTTGTTTTTTTTAAGTTCATAAATATTTTATGACTCATCCTTGCTATAAAATAAATGATAGTATCTGCTTTGTGAAGGGATTACAAAACTGATTTATGAAGACTATCATGATGAAAAGAGTCTTCATTACTTATTTCATGTTGCTTTCTAATTGCCATAGACCACTACAGATTATGAAAGCTTTTTGTTTCTCCCTTTTTTTATCTTTAACAAAAACATTATCTAGGTGAGATACAGATACAGAAATGTTCCTGTAGCTGGCAAATGTTACAACTGCAGCTTTAATTAAATATAAAGATACACTGCTTATTTCCTCTGGCTAAAAATAAATTACGACAATTCTGCTGTAACTGCTGGAAAACCATTACACATTTCTATCAAGTGGTTCTTCTGCTGATATAATGTAGCTGTTATCATTGTATGGCAATTAAAACTGGCACAAAGACTGTAACGATTATGTATGCTTCTTTAAAGTAACACATTTATGAAAATCCTTGCAATTAGACTAGTTATTTAGAAAAGGGAAAAAAATCTTTGCTGACTTAAGACATAAGAACTTCTGCACAATTCATCTTTTGCAGTAAATTTGCAAACAAACTGACCCTGTACTAAATAGTACAAACATTTCTGGAGAGACAAAGGCTAAGTTAGGAAATGCTGAAGCACAACAGTTTTACACTTTGGATTTGGTGAATACCGTGTACTTTATTCTGATTTTAACAATACAGAAGCTTGGCAAATTTTGACATATGTCCTTGTCCTTTACAAAAACAAAAAACCATGCTATGCTTTTCTATGGTAGAAAAGCAGTAATGTACTCATATCCTTTATTTTCTTCTTCTTAAACCAATATAAATTTAATTTATATTCATTTCAAACATAAAGCTACAGGAGAAGGAACTAAGACAGATAGGCTGGGAGAGTTTGACCATTTCAGCAACCTAATTTTAACTTCATGAACTTATATACATTTATCAGTTCAATGTACATGTCAGACTATTATGACGCTGCTTAAATCTGAGAAAACAAATTAGCTGTAGTAAGATAATGTACTTACTTGTTGGCTTCTTAATGTAAGGCTAAATAGTAAAGGCATCTTAGTGCCATCTGTTCCTATGTACCACAATCTGTACTTTTGTCATACAATACAACATATAGGCAGTCCTCAGCTTACAACCATTCATTTAGTGACCTTTCAAAGTTACAACACCGAAAAGTATGACTTATGACCATTTTTCACACTTATAACCATTGCAACATCTCTATGGTCATGTGATCAAACTCCAGACACTTGGCAACTGGCATGTATTTATGACAGTTGCAGTGTCCCAGGGTACTACAATCTCCTTTTGTGACCCTCTGACAAGCAAAGTCAATGGGAAAGCCAGATTCACTTAACAACTGTGTTACTAACAATTGAAATGATTCACCTAACAACTGTGGCACAAAAGATTATAAAATGGGGCAAAACTCACTTAACAACCATCTTGCTTAGCAATGGAAATTTGGGGCTCAATTGTAGTCATAAGTCAAGGACTACATGTACCAAGTTAGAGAAAAACTATTTTCATCTAGCCTAATCATTAAATAAACCCAGTAGACCAAGACTAAAAATATAACCAAAAGACAGAAAGAATTATCATAAATTAAAAGGCAGCAAATTTAAACATTCTCAGATAAGAATTGCTTTCAAATGCCAGATAAAGTAGAAGAAAACAGATTTGCTTCTCAAAAAGGGAATTCCATATTTCAAGAAGTGGAACAGAGTAAGTTCTCAGCTACTTTGAATCAGATGTTCCTTAGCTAACAATACCATTGTGTACCTCTCATTAACAGATCATTAAAAGATAGCAGATCTCTATACCATAGAAGTTAGAACTCTAAGGAAAATCAACATGTTGTCATAAACAGAATTAGCCAATATATACAATAAAGGAATCACATGATCTCAACATCTTGCTACCAAAAGAACTGGATGGAGATGGCATTCTTAACTAGCTAGTACTTCTGAGACATCTTCTAGGGGGCGCTGTGTTCAGTGAAAAAGCAACTCACATGGATATGGTTATGACCAGATCTAATCATAAAAGGATTAAGCAGTTGCACATTTAGTATAAAGTGCACACATTTTATACCTAGTTCATGCCCTGATTTATTAAAGTTCTGAATATTGAAAATGCAACAATTTTCCAATTATCTTTGTATGAGATGATAAAGAAAAATAATGTATTAAAATCTAAAACTAAAAGGTAAAAAAAAATCTGTGAAGGTTGTCCTATTTCCTCTCTTACCAGCAGGTGTAGCTGTAGTGCAACGAAGGACTTTCCAAGGCATCTTCTTCAACTGCATCACAATAAATTATTGCATCATTCCCTGTTTTTATTTTTCATTTTAACGAAAGTCTTAATTTCCCTAGTAAGACTTATTTTATGAAAGGCTACCTAATGATAATGGATGTCATTATGCTCTGTCTGTGAAGGTCCTAGGCTATCTAAGGCAATCAGAACACCTACAGTTATTCTTTCCATTCTAACATTTGTGCCAACAATGTTGATGACTAATCTCTTTACGGGCTGGGCTGGGGACCATTCCAATTTTCTCTCTCATTACCTTTTGGTTTAAACAGCTGTTGTAATCATCATGACTCATAATGTAGCTACTGAATATGATTGCTAAATCATAGCCAAATTATTTTTTCATAATCTTACCTCCATCTGACAGATGGTCAAGTTGAAGAACACCAGATTGTCCCTTCTTATATATTTTACCAAGCATTGCTTCTTGTAAGACACCTTTTCAGGTTCAGCTGGGGATAAGTGCATGAGATCTCTATGCTGAAGTTATTTTCCTTGATCATTTTAGAATGGTTTACAGCTCAAAAACAAAATTTCATGAAGCTTCTTCACTCTATTTCCTACACTAGAAGATACATACTAGATGTAAGACTGGACCCACATCTGCTAAATGTTTGTCATTCATGTTTAAGGTCACCTTCACATGCAGCCTTTGTACCATTCTTGGATGGCATCACATCTCTGCAAGGCTACATCATAATTCTCACTTGATATCTGAGATGACTGAAAGTCTTGGGGACATGATTTTGGACAGGAATGTCATAGTCCAGCAGAGCCCAGGTTTCTACTGGTTGAGCTCCTTTCTCAGCTGCCTCCCAGATTCTCCTCCTTGTCCCAATAAAGCTTCATCTGTGTCACATCATCTTTTCAACTTAGCAGAGAAGCAAGCAGCTCTTATACACCCGAAAGTGACTCTCCAATCTTTCCTCAAATCAAAGAACAGCAGAACATGAACTTCAGGTATAAAGAATGTGGGGTGCCAAGCTCCAATTTCTGCTGGAGGAAATGCTGATCAGCTCTCCTGAATTCTTAGCATTTCAATTCAGCAGCAATGAGGATCCCTTTGAGGCACTTAGGACCTTTTTCTAAGGCTTTGGGGAATGAAAACTGTATGTCAAGACAATCAAATTGTGTTTTCATCAGAGCAGCTAAAGGATCAGCTGTATTTTTTTAGAAATATACGCTGATGGCCCTGAGCAACGAAGGTTACCTCTTCCCCAGAGGATTATTACTTTCATAATGTTTACTACTTCAGAGAACAATACATCAATTTAACAGATCCAAATTCTATTTATGAAATAAAAAGTGAACTTCCAACACCCCTAAAGCTCTCACTCATGAAAATGCTTCTTTTTCTTTTCAGACCTGACTAAAAAAAAGTAACCCTTTTTTTACATTTTTTTCCTCATATCAATTCTTCTAAATAGCTAATCTATGATGATGTAATCTGTTAATTGGCTCTTAATTCCTTAAGGGAGCACTGCCTGTGTCTTTTGTATGATATTTCTGGTGTGCAGTTGGGTCTGCTAGTTTGCCTACCCATTTGGGGCAAACAACATTTACTTCCAAAGCAGCACCTGTGGCTAATTACCACAATCTATGTGTTAGGTGTAAAACCTTGCATGCAAACATCTCATTCCTTTTTTTTTAGATTCACAGGACAAATAAAATACATGCTGCACTAATAACTTAGCCATGTGCAGAGTTAAATGCAATGCAATCTTCCAGGTGTTGCTCAACCACACTTTCCAGAGTCTCCAACCATTGTAATCTTTGGTGAAGGATGCTGGGATTTGCAGGTTAGCAACATCTAAAGCAGAGGTGTCAAACTCGCAATGACATGGCGTCGTGATGTATCACAACTTTTTTCCCTTTTGCTAAATGACCCCACTGGGCGTGGTCAGTGCATGATGCATCTGGCCCACGGGCCATGAGTTTGACACCCCTGATTTAAAGCACCACAGGCTTTTCACCCTTAATCAGAGTTGTGAACAAATTATGGCTATGATTTGATAGTGGGGAAAATCCTGCATTAGTGCGTAAAACTGGTGTACCCAGAATTTAAGGATAATCCTTTTTTTCTGCTCCTTCTGTTCCTGAATCCTATCTGATTTTTCTCTATGTTTTGCAATAACTTCACCTTTGCAATTATTTTACAATTTCACCTACACACACTCACATTACCATGTAGCAAGGACATTTCTAGGTGATGTTATTCTATTATTCTGTCAAGTTTTATTTGGATGGGCCAATTAAAAAAATAAATGTAAAAATTTATTTGAATTTTAAAAAAAAATACAGACGGAGCATGCCACTGTGGTTTTTTGAGATTTAAAAAATAATTCTTTGTTCTACAATTCTCCAAGTAATAAGCCCTACTCAGTTTCCTGATATCAAAAGAAACTGTAAACTCCTGTAGACAATGTTGTTTAATATGATCTTATAGAAAATCAACATTATTACCTAAGTAGCCAAACCAAACAGTGATAGTTTCAAACTCTATTCACTTTGCAGTGTTACTAATAATCATTGATAATGGAGCTAGAAGAAATCTGCTGGAGGTTGTTTTTCTCTCTTTGTCTTGCTGCAGGTTTTTGCTACGATGTCAACATTTGAAAAATGTGGCAAAATATTGCTCAAGATAATGAAAGTGGACACATTATGCTGCTTCCCACATTTCAGAGAACCAGAGAAGAATTAAAGAAATTCAATATTGGACAGAAAGTGTATCCTATTGGCTCATCCCCATAGATTACAGAAACTCAGTGCTTATCAAATTATACCATGTTAAACTTATAATAACTTGAGAATAAAATATTCTAATGTTCCTATATATGACCCAGTGTCATTGCTATGAGATGGAGAAGCATATAATTGTTTAAAAAGAAAAAAAACCAAACTCTGCAAATAGATGTTTTTCATAAACTTTTTATTTGCAGAATAGCAGCTCAAATCTTTCAGCCACAGTTATATTCTTCTGAGATCTATATGATTATTGCTAATAAATGTTTAAACCTTTGCAAGCAGTTACTAGACAAAAAATACTGTATTGCTGGCAATTCCCTCCCTCTCTAAGAGCTGCTACAAAATTCAAAATTCAATTCTTATTTTAAAAGAGAATTCTGAACCAAGTATTGGTAATTACAGCTACCAGATCTGGGCAATCAAAATACAGATGGCCACTAGATGATATCAAAAGAAAACAGAATTTTCTAACTCTTTGTTGCCATCTAGTTGTTCTCTCCTAGGCTTCCCCAAAAAGCTCTAAGCCAACTCTGAGTCCCGGCAAAACCTCTTTTATTAAACGAATGTGAATTTAGTGCATTCACATTCAGCCAATGGCTCGGCAAACAGTCTTGCAAAGGTGTACTAATTAGCTCAGACCTTATCTATCTTGGAAAGCTGCCCGGTAAATATTTCCACACACAGTGCTGACAGGGAAGGGCTGGGTTACACAGACAAAGCTGATCTTCATGAGGCTGGAACTAACGAATGAACAGAATGAGTTGTTTCTTGCAAAAAAAACCCTCCCCTTTTGCTCCTCTTTTAATCCTGCTGGGAGCGGCCATTTATCATCCACCTGTAGCCTTACTCCCACGTCGACCCTGAGTCCTTAACTGTTCCTTCCTTTTGGCAGCTCTGCGCATGCGCAAGCTGGGAACCAGTTCCAGAAGCTCCCCCGCCTCACTGTTGTCTGAGCCTGAAGGCAGCTGATGACTGCCAGCCTGCCCTGACCCCATCTCTGCCTCTGACACAGAGCCCTCGTCCGAGCCTTCCTCAGCCTCCAGGACTGACCCAGGTTCCTCCCCAACCTCCTCGCTGTCCGCCAGCGGGCCACAACACTAGTGATGATCCAGATTTTTATAGCCCCAATTTGGTTGCACTGATACAATAAACATTAGTAGATACTGGTCCACTACTACTGTACTGTGAGGGAGGATTGGGGGAATAAATTGCCTTAAGAACATATTGTTTACGGAACCCTATCTCACTTTACAAGTCTGCCTTTCTGATATATTTCAACTTACAAAATACAGGGTTATCTTTTTACAATACAGGTAGTCCTCGACTTACGACCACAATTGAGCCCAGAACTTATGTTGCTAAGTGAGAAATTTGTCAAGTGAATTTTGTCCCATTTTACGACTTTTCTTGCCACATTTGTTAAGTGAATCACTGCAGTTGTTAAATTAGTAACCCAGTTGTTAAGTGAATCTGGTCTCCCCATTTATCTTGCTTGTCAGAAGGTTGCAAAAGCTGATCACATGACCCCAGGACACTGCAACCATCATAAATATGAAGCAGTTGTCAAGCATCTGAATGTAATCACGTGACCATGGGAATGCTTCAATGGTCATAAGTGTGAAAAATGGTCATAAATCATTTTTTCGTGCTGTTGTAACTTTGAATGGCCACTAAGTGAACTGTTGTAAGTTGAGGACTACCTGTATATAACCTGGGACATTGTTCCTAGTCAAACTTGCTTCTAAAGTCTGCATCTAATTATCCTTACTTTTCTTCTCCTTTTAGCTGGCAAACAACTTAGGAAGTGACTATCAAGGGTCAAGCTAATACTGTGTTCAAAATGTTCTACTCCCAAGCAAATCAGGAATAGTAAGCCAACTTTCTGATTGTTGGCCATTAACCAAGATGGGCCTTGGCTTCATCCAGCAGGGCCATGCTTAAGCTCTTATGCAGAGAAAGAGCAAAAGCTTTTTGTGTGAATCGATTCTCATTACCTAAATATAAAGAACACATCATGCTAAACCATGGTTTTGTTGAATAAATCGCTAGTACCTGGATTCATACTTTGCAGTAAGTCATAAATGGGGGGGAGGAGTGTTGATTGGGGAGAGATCTTAATTGTGGATGTTTAAGCTTACTGTATTGTTGGGCTTTTGTTATTGTAACCTAGACTTTTTATTTACTTTATTTAGCATATGGCACGTATTAGCCAGGGATCACTGAGGTGGCTGGCTGCCTCTGTGAAAGGAATTTTTTCAGGCGGTGTTATCTGTACCTGCAGGACGCCTGAATGCTGGTAGGCAATCGGGGGAGGCTCCTTTCTTGTCCCTATGCAGTTTATTCGCTCACGGGAATTGAACCGCCAAGCTGCCAAACTCGTTTTATAAATAAGCAAACAAATCAAACTAGCTGCAATCACATGCCTAATCTAGCCCTCCCAAACACCATCGTTTCCTGAAGTGTACTCACCAAGTTGCAATTAAAACAAACAAATCTCAACTCTATACACATTTAACTATTTTTCCATATTTATCCTTTCTAAAAATCTAATTCATTCTTCTGCTTTCACAGGTTTGCTTCTTTTGGGCTATCTGCTGGTTTTTCATTTCATTGAGCAACCCATGCAAATACACACGCCCAGGAGCTGGGATTTCGTCATTCATTCATTCATTCATTCATTCATAGAGAGAGGGAGAGAGAGAGAAAGAGGTATTCATATACATAAGACTGCCTACACAAATAAAAATGTATAATGATTATTGAATTTATGGAATTTCTAAAGCACCAAAGCATGCAACATTAATTGAACATACTTACATTGTGAACACCCAAAACCTTCCAGATAGCAAAGCTGATCAATGCAACTCCACTCCAGGCATAGAGTGAACCCCATCCAAGAGCCCGTAAAGCAAGGGAAGAGCCACTTTCTGGCAAAGATGCTGTGGCAATTATACCCTAGAATAATATATTTTTTACATGAAGGAAAACACATTACTGTGTACACACATAAACAAAAAGCACTGAGGAAATCATATAATGATATTAACTTTGCCTATGATTGTGTAAAGGCTCTTAATTTCTCCAAATACTAATACCATTAAAAATTATGGTTGCAGGAGAGAAACATATTTGTTCCTTCCTCTAAAGCAGGGGTGTCAAATTCAAGGCCCGCAGGATGCTTAGATCTGGCCTGCGGGGCTGTCCTGGAAATAGCGAAGGACTGGCCCGCAGTGCCTCTACTAGTGAAAATGGAGCCTGGGGGGGCCCATCCAGGCCACCATAGGTGCTCCAGACACGAGTGACATTGAGCTGGCCACGCCTAACCTGGCCACACCCACCTAGCCCCCCGCAAGGTGAAACACAACCCCGATGCGGCCCTCAATGAAATTGAGTTTGACACCCCTGCTCTAAAGTATCTTCCGTTAAAGATCTGTTAAGACACACAAGGCAATTAAAGCATATCAATATGTAGATATTTATGAGAGATTCTCAGTCATCCAGATCATGGTTGTCTCAAAGGTGCTTTTTCAAAAGGCATCTGAACTTTCTTTGTTTGTCCTTGAAGATGTTTTACTTCTCATCCAAGAAGCTTCATTGGTTCTCACAATTAATAATTAAGCTTAGATGAGAAGCGAAACGTCTTCAAAGAAAAACAAAGAAAGTCCAGTTGCCTTTTGAAAAAGCACCTTTGAGGCTATCCACATGTAAGTTTCCAATCTCTTTTACAGGACCATTAATAAACTAATAAATTAATAAATGTTTTAAAGGCAGATAAAAATGGGTCACCATTCATAAATGTATGATTCATGAATGTTTTTATTCTCAGCATTTTTTTCAACAACTACATAACACACAACAATTGATTCTGTTATGTATAGGATAAGAATTTGGAGATAATACATCAAAGAAATTTTTAAATTTTTTATCATGAAAAGAGAGAAATATGAAATAGGGTATGGGAAGAACGATAATGGAAAACTGCTGACTTGGGCTTATTAGCTCAGGAATGTCTGCTCATGAGAGAACTCCTTGAGGGGATAAAATACTCAGATAACTGTGTCATTCATAATAAAATGCTGTCATATGATGTACACAAAAGCTACTTAGAATCTCAAGACAAGTATTGAAAAAATGGCTAGAACAAGACATTTTGGACTCTTCTCTAGTGGTATAGAAAAGACCTCATTGATAAAAGAAGGAGCCACTATTTTAAGAGAATTTTGATCTCATGCTTGTTATTGTTTGCCTGTGGGGCTTTTGAAAAAAATCAACTCAGGGCACTTCTGTTCTTCATATAAGAACATCACCATTAGTCCTAGCAGAATACTTGACCTTCCCCCGCTCCCAAATATGTATATTTAGTAACATTACTTTGAAACCTTGTTTTGCTCAATGATGGCAAAACAAAAAAATTGTGGGCAGAAATATTATGGGAAAAAATCTAACTTTACTTTCTTATGTAACTATTCTAGGCTACCAGTTTCATATCTCTAAGAGAACTATTTTGAAGATTAGAAAGTACATTTTATTACAGCTTAAGGTTCTGTAATTATGATTCTTTATTCACCTAAATAATATAAAGTCCACTGTTATTCACAGAGAAATTTAATCCATTAACAGAAATAAAAATTAGTTGAATAAGCATCATGGCACATCATGTTTTCATGCCTTATACCAGTTTTATTAAACAAATGATTGTTATGAATACCTGCATAACAAAGACATTATACTAGTTCAGTACATTGGATCTATTTAAGTCTGGTTTGAGTATTAAGTTGAATTACTTTTGACTCATTTGTGAAATATTTAAAACCACCCTAAAATTAGTAGTTGTTTCAAGATATAATCCTTTAGTGTTGCAGGCAATTTGCTTCCCCATTTTTTGTGCCTCACCTACTTACACCTGCCTAACAGGTCTATGCAGCTTTTTATCCCCATCCTATAGCACTACATGGACTCTTTTGACATACAATTAAGACAAAAGACCACAAAATGAAATAAGAGTATGGAAGGTCATACTCTATGGAAGAGTATGGAAGGTCATACTCTATGGAAGAGTATGGAAGTGTGGTAAGCTATTCATTTTATTTCTCTTTTGCATGGAAATAGGGGAGAGGAGGAATCTTTCTTTCTCCAAGATTATAAAATTCGAGGAAGGATAATTATTCCTTGCTCACTTTCTGTTCTGCAAGATGGATCAGCATTATCAATAATACTGAGCCTTGGTGGTGCAGGCTGTTAAATGCCTAGCACTTAATTCCAGCTGCCTGCAATTAGTGCAGGCTCAAATCCCACCAGGCTCAAGGTTGACTCAGCCTTCCATCCTCTCGGGGTAGGTAAAGTGAGGACCCAAGATTGTTGGGGGCAATAAGCTGACTTTGTAAAAATGCCGCTTAGTAATAAGCAGGCATATACAATGGAATGAAGGCCATTGCTGAGCGCATTGGGTTGTATCCCAAAAATTGTAAGCCCGCCCTGAGTCTCCAGAAAAGGGCGGCATATAAATATGAATTTAAAAAAAAAATCTTCAGACATTTTGAGGAATTGAGTAGTAGAAATAGCAGAAGTGCTCAATATCAAGAAGCAGCTATGCAATTTGTTAATTGATGAAATGGACAAGCCATCTTTCAGTTAAAACTAGCTTAGATCATTTAATATAGAAAAACACTTTCAACAGGTCTACTGGGGAAAGGTATACCAACCTGGACAAACGGTTGCCTGATCTTTTCTTCAAGACCTTCAGGGATGCAGCACTTGCAATGCTGATAGCAAGCTGTTTCATTGATTAACAACCATTCTTACTGTCAGGAAATTCATCCTTAGTTCCAGGTTGGATCTTCCTCTGACAAACTTCCACCCATTGCTTCTTTTCCTGCCCACAAGTGCTACGGAGAATAAATCAACACCCTCTTCCTAATGATAGCCCTTCAAGTATTGGAAGAATGCTATCACATTTCCTCTGAGCCTTCTCTTTGTTAAATTAAACATACCTAGTTCCCTTTAGTTATGCATCATATGATTTAGCCTCTAGTCCCCTTATCATCTTTTTTGCTCTTCTCTGCACTCTTTCTAGGGTTAGGGTTAGGGTTAGGGCCTCAGCATCTTTTTTGAATCACGGTGGCCAAAACTGGACACAGTTACAGTTAAGGAAAAATATAACCACGTAAAAACAATTCGTTGCTTAAAGTTTTTATTTCTTTATTGATATTATTTAAAAAGCATCATTCCTACAGGACCATTGGTGGTAATAATCATGAAAGGCTTGTAGTAGGGTGGGAAGAAAAGGCAGAATTTCTGTTTTGGTTTGTAATTCAGAATTTAGTATAATTTCACTGTATCTTCACCATCTGAATCTGAAATCATCTTTTTCAGTGGCAAACCTGATTGCTTATAAGCAGAGCTTGGTGAATTGGAAGTTATAGGGCATATGGCACTGATATTCTTATAAAAAAATAGGTTCCTATGAACCAGTTCAGTGCCTGGGCAGGAAACTTTCTCAGAACTTTTTATACATGGTCTCATGGTGGAAAAAAACAGGATATAAATTTAGTAAATTTAAAAAAATAATCTATGTTACAAAGACATCAATGATATTAGGATTGCATTTCTGGAATGATATTTGAACTCCAGCTGATAATAAATACCAATCACTGTTTTATTTATCATGTTTAATCTCACAAAGACCTGTATTCCACTCATAAAACAGAGTTCAACAAAATGCCTCCTAGTTCAATGTTTAAGAGACTGTAACTTTAGACTTAACAGTGTTCCATTTATTTTAGCTTTCATTTTTACCCACGTTTTCTTTGTGAATTTTAAGTTGTTCTCATAGCAGACGCCTACCTGCAGTAACTCATATAGTATTGCATCTTATTATATAACATATTGCATAATATATGTATATTCCATCACTATTATTCCATTATGACACTTTTGAAATATCAGAACTGCACAAGAAGTTTAAATAAACTAACCTTATTGAACCAATTGGGACTTTTCTTTTTTGTCACAGCAAGTGTCATACCAAAACCTGCTAGCATTCCTGCAGTAGCGATGGAAGCAAGAAAAACCCCACCTGCCAAAGATAAAAAGTAAGGAAAGATTGAATTATCAGTTCTATTTTATAGTATCATGAAAAAAGGAGATCCATAAATCTCTATTTGAAACTCAAAACCCTTTGAGTGCTGACTAGAGGGAAAACTATCAAACTGTCACAACTGCCAAATATGCACGATAGCTTATTTATTATAAATACAGGTTAAAACCAACAGAACAAAAGAATATACAACAATTGGAATTGTTATTCCAAGTGTTAGGAATAGCCAACACACCAGAAGGTAGGCTTAAGATATAGAAGAATCTTGACAGACTTGAACATTGGGCCCTATCTAATATTTAATTACAATGTAATTAAATGATGAAAAAAATAAGGTTCTACATTTGGACAAGAAAAATCAAATGTATAGGCATAATATAGGTGGCACCTGGCTCAATAGTAGTAATTGTGAGAGGGATCTTGGGAGTCCTAGTGGACAATTACTTAACTATGAGCCAGCAGTGTGCTGCAGATGCCAAAAAAGCAGACATATGCTGCATTAACAGAGGATAGAATATAGGGATAGAATAAAGATCATGTGAAGTGGTAATGGTAAGATCACACTTGGAATATTGCATCCAATGTTGGTTGCCACGATGTAAAAAAGATGCTGAGACTCTAGAGAGAGTGCAGAGACGATCAACAAAGATAATTAGGGACTGAAGGCTAAAACACATAAAGAATGATTGCTGGAATTGGGTATGACTAATAGAAAGAAGGATTAGGGGGTGACATGATAGCAGTGTTCCAATATCTAAGGGATTGCCATAAAGAAGAGGGAGTCCACCTATTCTCCAAGGCATCTGAAGGCAGGACAAAAAACAATGGATGGAAACTAATCAAGGAGAGAAGCAATCTAGAATTAAGGAGAAATTTCCTGACAGTGGAACAACTTGCCTCCAGAAGTTGTGGATGCGCCAACACTGGAAGTTTTTAAGAAGAGATTTGACAACCATTTGTCTGAAATAGGGTCAGGCTCAGGCAGGAACTCTGTTATTCTGTTAACGAGCACAACGTGGCGTTTTAAATCTCCAGATATTTTGGGAGATTATGTAAAGTGACTGTCCCAAGTATGCTCCTGGTACAAATTGTTAAGTGCAGAAGTGTGAATTTGGAATGAATTTGACTTTTCACATTTATCAATAAACAACTTTTCTCTGGGAAGATTAGTAAGAAATAGTTAAATAATAACCTACTACACTTTCCTACACATTACGACCACTAGTTTCTTGCATTGAAGGAAAGACCATCAGTTTATAAGACTGTGCCACTGAACAGCCGAGAGTGCAATTTGGGTGTCTTTATATCAGAATAATTACTGTTATACATTATTTGGGATCTTTCTTATTTTATGAAAGCAGTCTGTCCGTAGAAAAGAAGTATACACTGATTTCACTAAGTTAACCCATGAAAATGTACTACTGCAGAATCAACAGTCTGCTTGTGATTAAAGAGTCATCCAAAGGAAAAATCTGCCCAACTTTCTACTGGGCCTACATCCAGACTGTAAAAGATCCTACCAGTATTTGCATATCCATAATATGGTTGCACACACAAAACAAAATTGCTACACAAAAAGCATGTATGTTTCAAAGAAAGTGTTCCATCATATCTTCCAAATGAAGATTAGGTTTTTATTTTCAATTTTACTTGTGTCTCTATTTTTCACACTGTGAACCTAATTATTGTTTGTTTATTTTGGTCAATTAAGCTAATACAGATTTATCTAGTTTTGAGCTTCTCGAAGCAGAAAGTTTGTCCTTCGGAATTCAATTAAGTGCCACGTGTTCAAAATAATATTCATGCGTAGGAATAAATCAATGCCCAATTAAATCAGATGCACTCTTTTTCATGGATAAAAATGGTCTCATTAATATTGCAAACATTAGAACACAACCCTAATCAACAGTCATGATTTAATGATATAAAATAAGCTTCCAAACTATTCACGTATTTTCTTCTCCAGCTATTTTTTAAGAAAAAAAGTTAAACTGAAGCTTGATAACTTTCCCTCAACTTTCATAATCTCCGAAGTCAAAGAAGGAAGTTTCCAAAATCAAAATATAATACTTGGAGGGTTCTAGGTTCAGGGAGCTTCGTAAAATAGCTGAACTATTAAATCCACCTATAATATCAATTATGAAAAGGTTTCAGTTCCAGCATCACATTTTAGATTTCTTTTTTCTTTAAGATGAACTTTACACTAATAAAACCAGTAGACCTCCTATGTACCAAAGGTGCTTTTCCAAGAGGCAACTGGACTTTCTGGTTAACCTCTTGAAAAAAACACCTTTGGGACAATCATGACCTGAATGACTGAGAATCTCCTAGATATTTAATCATCCTATGGTCTCCCGGTAACGGGAGCAGGACGTCTGAGCTACCTAAATATCTGGTTCTTACTGAAACTGATTTTAATGGCAAGAAATCAGATTCCGTGTGAGATAAGGTTGAATCCTTCAAGCACGTGCAGCAATGAAGAAGCGGGACGCTTGCTGTGGTCCTTGACGATACTTCAACACGACTTCGCCTAATTCCCCCCGCTCCAGAGGTTTAGAGGTGGGTTTCAAAAACTCAGGAAGACCCCTTCCATTCAGCAACCTCGCGTCCCCAGAATTGCCCCCTTTTTCACGTGTTTGTAACTTAGCCGCTGGCAGCAAGCGACCTTTGATTACGAAACGTCGCTGTCCCCGCTCGTCTTCTGTCGTGTCGAGATCAGGGCTCCCCGAAACCTGAAGCGTTCCCGTTTCGGAGACCCCCAAAAGGGGACCCTGCGTATCTGCTTCTTGGGCAAGCGGCCCCATACTCGGAGGAACTCCCGGGCCTGGCTGGGAGGGAAGCATCCTCCCCCTCCCCTCCACAGCTACCCGGATGGAGATGCGGACGGAGGCGGACTCGCGTCCTTGTGCTGCCGGGATCAGCGGCGGAAACAATTGGAGCGATTGTAGCACGTCGGCGATGTGCTCGAAGCTTTGGCTGTGATTTGTTAGGTTTTGCTTTAGTGGAAGGATAGAGGGTAAATTCCAGTGGAATTAGAGGGCCTTACTCCAAGTGTTTTAAGTGGTGTAGGATAAGACATTCCCTGAAATCAGTAAGCTTTAGAAAGAGATCCTCCGAAAGCCATGGGTGGGCTGGAAAAAAAGCGCTTTTTAAAAAAAATATATCTCGGGATAAGTAGCACTACTTTTTAAAGCACTGATCCTCCTGCAGCAATTATACCAACAGTAACAATATTTTTTTTAAAAAGTGAATTACCTTGGATGAACCAAATGATCAATACAAAGTGCTTGAGATCAATTTCTGAGTTTGAATGGGTACACAAGGTTTTTAAGACAGGCAAGGCCAGACCACCATGCTTTATGTGTTAATTTCTAGGAAAGTATGCATTATGAATGCAGTACAAAAGGACAAGGGATGGTCAGTATAAGGAGCTTCCCCATCACCACCCCTTGGTTGAAAGGGAAGATACTCAAGGCTCAGGCATTTTTACAAGTTCTTCTTTGTGAACGTAATCCAGATTTTGATTGCACTTCCATAATCTATTAAGATGAAAAGGTTGTCCCTAAATCCTGAGGCACCTTGTAGTTGGAGGTAAAGGCACAAAAGTCCCTTTAGTGTCTAGGGTTGAAGGAGTTCCGATCTGAAAAAACACAGCTTACAAACACTTTCTGGTGACACAGAAAGTTTCACCATTTTATTTGTAATATATCCAGGACAGAAAACTTAGTTTCTCTGAGAGACTGTTTACTTCTGTCAGTCCTGCTAGGTTGGCCAGGAAGTCAACTTCACAGGAAAATTAAAACTACTTTTATTGAGATTAGCTATAATATTATACGATCTTAGAAGTCTGACTGTGCTACACTTTCTCTCCCTTGTTCTGTAATGAAACTAGTCAGGTGCCTGCTTGAGCTAAATGCTATCTTGTACAGTATTCTGGACTTAAAAAATATCAATCCCTTTTGCCTAGATAAGAATTATTGAATGATTACTATCATGAGCAGGATGAGTCTACAGACAATTTCACAAAAATCAAAGCAACTCGTTTTCTTTTTAACTGCTGATGAGGCAAAGGAGACTCACATTCACTAGCCATGTCTGATTGCATCACCTTAGCTATTAAATCAAGCCTTCTAGTAATGTTATTGCTTCTGAATGTAATCAGTAATTAATCAAATCCTGCAATTAATGTGCAGACATGTGGTATTCTAAATCAGATAGACTTTGATTTTGTCTAACTCTCTTTAGTAAAGTGCTTCTGATAAAGTAAGATCAGATTATGCATCACAGTCAGATTGTGATGTGGCTCACGCTTGCTTCCTTGCTTCCTTTGATAAACTGCAAGGTCACAGGGATCATAAGAAAAATTTCTATGTAAAATTATAACTATAAAGATCATTGCAGAAGAAGAATACAGTGAAAAGACAACCTTAAAAAAGAGAATCTACTATGTCTCCCACACCCCAATTTCAAAGCTATTCCTGAAGTCAATAAAAGAAATTATGGTCCCAAAAATTGACTTTTAAAGTTAACGATGTTTCTTTTTGTTTGTGATCACATAATCTTTGCATGCAAACAACAATTTACAGATAACTTTCATGATTTAAATGAAGTCAACACATTCCATCCAAATTGCTACTACTACCTTAATTTCAAGAAGTATTTGGAACACATTACATTTGTTATATGGACATATTTGAAGTAGATTGATTTCCTGAAGTTCTAATGTGAGCATGACTGATGAATTATCAGTTGCTCTTGACTCTTAGTGATCATATAGATTCTCCATGACAATTGGTCCGTAACCTGAGAATTGAATGACTTTATATATTTTTGTACTGAGAGGTATTTTAGACCAAATTCTGGGATTAGTATTTTCAATTAGCTGCAACAGTCCAATAATACTTTATCTGATGTCACTCATCTGATAACTTTCCAAATGTCCACAAATAAATTTGTTTTGGGGTGAATAGAATAGCAAATGTAATGTCTATTTTCTTTTATAAGTGCTTTATGATCATCACATCACTGGATTAGAATTGAGCCCCTTTGCCTTTTTTGCGACGCCTCGAGGGGTTGGGAGTGGGGGGCACTGTGCTTTGGTGGTTCACCTCTACCTGCTCGCCGGTATTGTTGGTGAGATCAGTGATGCTCCCTGATGACCCAGTGTTTGGATGCGGACGGATTTGGATGAGCGGAACATGCTTCGACTCAACCCGGCCAAGACTGAGTGGCTGTGCATACCGGCATCTCAGCCCAGTCAGGAATATCCATCTTTGGCCATAGGGGAGCGTGTGTTGCTCCCTGTGGATAGGGCGTGGAATTTGGGGTCCTCCTGGATGTACGGCTCAGTTGGAGGAGCAGGTGGGGCCATTGCCAGGGGGCCTTTGCCCAACCCACCTTGTTCGTCAACTATGCCCATTTCTGGACCGAGATGCCCTGTGCACAGTCACTCATGCCCTTGTTACCTTAGACTCGACTACTGCAACGCCCTCTACTTAGGACTGCCTTGCATACCATCCGAGATTGCAGCTGGTGCAGAATGCGGCGCGCGGGTGGTGATGGGAGTCTCCCGATTCTCCTGTTACCTCCTGCGCTGCCTGCATTGGTTGCCGGTTGTGCTCGGGTGAGATTCAAGGTTTTAGTTTTAACATACAAAGTCCTTCGACATGGGTCCTCAATATTTAAGGGAGCGATTCTGCCGACATCGAATACCAACCGCCCTGTGCGAGCACATAGGCAAGGACCTTGGGGTCCTGGGCCCGGTCCCCCACAACGAGCCTACTCTGTCGCGGACCCTGACCTCTGGAACCAACTCCCTGGGACTCCGCCTGGCCCCTGACCTCCTTCCACCAGGTTCGCTGGTTCAGCTTCGCCTTTATTTGACCGAGATGCCCTTCAACGGTTACTCATGCGCTTGTCACCTCTAGGATTGACTACTGCAATGCTCCATGGGGCTTCCTTGCGACGGTCCGAGGCTTCAGCTGGTGCAGATGCGGCGGTTGTGATGGGGGTCTCCCATACTCCCATGTTACACCCCTCCCGCGCGGCTTGCATTGGTTGCCCGTCTCTCGGTCGCCTTCAAGGTATTAGTTACAACTTACAAAGCCCTTAATGGCTTGGGTCCAGGGTGCGGGAACGCCTCCTGCCAGCATCACCGATCGCCCTGTTCGCTCTCATAGGAGGGGCCTCCTTGGGGTGCCGCCAGTCAGATATTGTAGGCTGGCGGTCCCCAGGGCTAGCCTTCTCTGTGGGAGCACCTGCCCTTTGGAATCAGCTCCCCGTCGATCGTTGGCCCCTGACCTCCGCCTTCCGCCACGACTGAAGACTTGGTTGTTCCAGCGGGCCTGCCTTGAATGACCCTGGGGGCTTTTATTCTATCTTAACTTTATTTGGCTTGTTTACTGTTTAATTTTGTTTTATTGTAAATTTTTCTTGTTTTATGTTCGCCCTGAGTCCTTAGGGAATAGGGCGGCATACAAGTCGAATAAATAATAATAATGATTTGAAGACCTGGTTGTTTGACCAACCTGGCTGTGACCTTCCTGGGGGTGGTTTTTATATTTTTAAGGATTGTAAATTTGTCTCTTTGGGCTTGTGAAATTGGTTTAATTTTTTCTTAACTATTTATTGTTGTTTTTAGCTGTGAGCCACCCCGAGTCTTCGGAGATGGGGTGGCATACAAGTCCAAATAAAATAAAATAAATAAATAAATATAGTTTCTCTCTAATTTTCTATGTTATTAAGCAGTTGTTGTGACTGCACATTTGCTACACAGCCCTACACCTGAATCATTCTCAAGAGTGTTTACCTTGTTGCTATATTCCATGTGAGTCTAGCACAGGGCATTCTGGATTATTTTCTTCATTCCTTTCATCTTCATCCTCTGGCTCACCAATACAGGTAGTTCTTGGGATAAAATCCTGTTTTTCTCTGTCATATATGTATCTGTATGTGGGTATATGCATAATCAAGAGTTTTTGAGAGATGAATGCAACAAAATTTCACTTTAATGTATGCTGATTACATTTAAATAAAAGATTCTGTTACATTCCATTCCATTCATTTTTAATAGTGCTTTCTCTCTTCCCTCGACATTGTTTTTGCTGGGTATATGAGCTGTTTTAATCCCCCTTTTGGTTATTGATGTAGTCAGGGTTGTGATCTGCCCAGCTGCTATTTTCCCCTTTAGCAGTCATGGGCATGTCCTTCCCCACAGTTGCCAAGTGCTGTCCTCTATGATCATTTTGTCTTGAACTCCAGGAGAGACAAGAAACATGATTTCTGTGTAGGATTATGCCTACAAAATGCCTGAATGGCACTTGGCCTATTTTTTAGTTCAGTGCTCTTTTGAACAAGTGCTAGTCTGTGCTGTTGCAAAGATTGAGATGACTTCAGGGAAGGAATGCTATTCAAGAATTTTCTCTGTGGTGTACGATGGAAGCAAAAGTTGGATTGTGAAGAAACAGCTAGAAATATTGATGCTTTTGAACTTCAGAGTTGGAGAAACCTGAAAGTAGTGTGGACAGCCAAGAAAACAAACAAATGGATATTTGAATAAATCAACTCAGAATTCTCACATGAGGAATAAATGATTAGGCTCAAATTATCCAATTAGGTCACATTTTACACAAAGACCAATTGCTCAGCGGGTAAAAAACTCTGAACTTATCAACTAGAAAGCTGACAGCCCGGGTTCGAGACCCCATACAACGAGGTGAGCTATTATCTGCACCAGCTCCTTCCCACCTAGCAGTTCAAAAGCATGTGAGTATTTATTTATTTATTTATTTATTTAATTGGATGCCCTTCTAGGACTCAGGGTGGCTCACATAAAAAAACACCCTATACAAAAGTTAAAAGCATTAAAAATAATTAAACTAATTAGACCAAATAAATGTTTAAAACCCAAACCACAAAACATTTAAAACGAAAGCCCCCCTCAGCCCAGGCCGGTTTGTTCAAATAACCAAGTCTTTAGGCCGCGGCGAAAGGAGCAGAGGTCAGGGGCCAATCGTAGCTCCAGGGGAAGCTGGTTCCACAAAGTGGGCGCCCCCACAGAGAAGGCCCTCTCCCTAGGGACTGCCAGCCCTAGAGTAGATAAATAGGTACTGTTAAGTTTGCATGAAGAGTCAGACACGAGGAGTTCCAGCAAAGAGTTTATTAAGTGACTAACAGCTCTAGACCCGTCCAGGCTTGGCTACGGCTGCTTCTTATAGCCTGCAGCCGTAGCTGCCAGCCAATGGGAGTGCAGGGTTTCTTCCCGCACTATTTAAACCAATACCATTTGACATTTTACAAGAACAGTTCAAATAAACCAATAACATTCAAACCTACATACATAACACCCCTCCCACTAGGTTCAGTCCATACCAAACCCCAACCTATCTAATGTATTCCTTTAAATAGGGGGCTCTTACGGTACGTTGAGACCTTCGTGGTTCAGAAGCTTTAATTCTCACCCAGTGAGAAGGGAAATGTGTCTACTGACATTTCCTGTTGGGACTTCCTGAGGAAGAAGACCCTGTTAGACTGTTAGAATCTGGTCTCTCCTCCCAACCCATCTCCATTCCAATGTCAGCACCCAAGTCAGGTAGTGATGTGCAATCTTCCACTTCTAAGGATGGATCTTGGCTTTGTGACAGGGTTCGGGATGGTTCCTGTCGCAATGGCTCGTTACATGGGGTTGATTCCTGTTTGCTGATTTTCCTCCTGTTCCCTCCTTCCCCTAGATGGAACATCAGGTGAGGGACCTAGAGAGGACAGGGTTGATGTTCCTGAGGGAACCTGGATCTAAGTTGGTCAATGTGCCTGCTCCAGAGGAGGCCATCCTCTGTTTGTACCCTGTAAGAACGAGGGCCCGTGATGTGAGTTATTTCAGCAGGAATCCACAAAGGTTCACCTATAAGGTTCCTAGCATAGACAGAATCTCCCACACTAAAAGAACGAACTTTGGAAGTGGAATCCAGTGGTGCGTTGGGTGCGTAAGTGGGATGAAGGCGGTCAAGGGGAGACCTAAGTTTCCTGCCCATCAACAACTCTGCTGGGGACAAGTTATTTGATGGGCTAGGAGTGATGTGTTGAACACTAAGAAGTTTTTCAAGCTTCTCAGTGATGTCCCCAGGACCCAGCTGCTGAAGCTTCTCTTTGTGAAGCGTACCATGCGTTCAGCCCGCCATTGGCCAAGGGTGCCCAGGGGCAGTGAGGGCATGTCTGATGCCCTGTTGAGCTAGAAAGGATTCAAAAATGTTAGATGTGAATTGAGGGCCATTGTCAGAAACAAGGACATCTGGTAACCCATGGGTGACAAATAATTTTCTGAGCTGCTTGATGACAGCCTCAGTTGTAGTGGATGTCATGGGAATTACCTCTAGCCATTTAGAGTATGCATCTACTAGCACTAGAAAAGTGTGCCCTCTTGTAGGGCCTGCAAAATCAATGTGGATTCTAGACCATGGCCCCTAGGACATTCCCATTCCTGTGTGGGGGCGTGAGGTGGGGCAGGCCTGACTACCTGGCAATTGGGACAAGATGCTACCCAGTTTTCAACCATTTTGTCAATACCTGGCCACCATACATAACTCCTGGCCAAACCTTTCATCCTTACAATCCCAGGATGACCCTCATGTAACATTTCCAAAACCTCCCTTTGCAGTTTTGCAGGAATAACCACCCTGTTACCCCACAAAATACATCCTCTTAATACAGATAATTCAGTTTGCCTGGACTTAAAAGGTTGGGCAAGGTGAGGTAGATCTTGAAGAGGCCAACCTTTCTTAATCCAGCCCATAACAGGTGCTAATACAGCATCTTTGGTAGTTTCTCTGGCAATCTCAGCAGCATGGACTGGAAGCTTAGCCACGGTCTCCAGGAAAAGGTGTGAGTTTCAAGTTCAAAGTCCTCCTTGTGGCAAGGTAGTGGGCAACGACTCAGTGCATCAGCATGTCCAATGTCCTTGCCAGGCCTGTGAATCAGTTTGTATGAATAGGCTGCAAGAAATTCAGTCCACCTCAGCATTCTTGGTGACAGGATATTAGGTGTAGGTTTGTCTCCTGCCACAATGCCTAATAAAGGTTTGTGATCTGTAACAATGGTGAATGACCTGCCATACAGATATTCATGAAATTTCTTAACAGCTGCAACAACTGCTAAAGCCTCCTTGTCCAATTGGCTATAATTCCTCTCTGCTTTGGACATGTGCGAGAGTAAAATGCAATTGGGGCTTCCCTTCCATTGGGAAGCCTGTGACTCAAACCCCCACTCCAAAAGGGGATGCATCACAAGTCAGAACAACAGGCAAATTCTCAGAGAATTGTATCAACACAGCATCAGACGTGATTAGTCTCTTAATACTGTTAAATGCTGACTGTTCCTTCCGCCCCCAGATCCAAACAGCTTTCTTATCAAGCAGGCGATGTAAGGGCTCAGCAATAGATGCTTTGTGAGGTAGAAACATGTGGTAAAAGTTAATAAGTCCAAGGAAGGCTTGTAAATCTGCCTTGCATCGAGGTTTAGGGGCTTCCTTGATTGCTTTAACCTTGGCATCAGTAGGATGGATGCCATGCTTGTCAATCATATACCCCAGGAACTCAACTCTGTCTGTTTTGAGTTTACATTTGTCTTCCTTGACTTTAAACCCGCTTTTCTGAATCTGGTAAGGACTCTCTGAGTCTTTCTTGAAGCTGAGTGTCATTTTCAGCAGAGATTAATACATCATCAAAATAAGGCACTACCCTGGCAGTCCTTGCAACATTCTTTCCATAAGGCTTTGAAAAATGCCAGGTGCCACGCTTACTCCAAATTGTAGTCTTTACATTTGAAGGCACCTCTATGAGTCACAATTGTTTGTGCCTCTGCAGTGGCATCATCAACTGTTAATTGTTGATATGCCTGAGCTAAGTCCAGTTTAGCAAATACTGTACCCCTGCCAAGGGAATGGAGCAGATGATGCACAACTGGTACAGGATATGCTCTGCTGCAGCGCATGGTTAAGTGTCCCCTTGTAGTCACCACAGATTCTCACTGACCCATCAGCCTTAACTGGTGTGACTATGGGTGTTTCCATCTGGAGTGGTCAGTAGGCTCTAAAACCCCTTGAGCAATGAGCTTATCTAATTGTGCATCAATTTTTCCTTTAAAGCAAATGGGACCCTCCTGGGCTTTAAACGAATTGGGGGCACCTTGGGGTCTAGGCTGAAAGCAATAGGGGTCCCCATATACTTGCCCAGTCCTTCGCTGAAGACCTCTGGAAACTCAGACTTCAAGGACTCTTCCCAGTCAGAACTGCTCACGTGATGGATGCCAGTCACCTCGATGCCAAGTGGCTTGAACCACTCAAGTCCCAGCAAACTTGGGCGATCCTTGTCCACGATGGTCAGGGGCAAACGTTTGGTGTGGCCTTTAAACTGCACGTTGAAATCTCTCGCTCCAACTACTGGAATTCCTTGGTAGTCTTTGAGAGTCAGTGCTTGCTTCTGGAAATGCTTTTTCTGAATTTTGGGAAAGAGTCTGTGGATAGTGTCCCATGACACCATAGATAAATAAGAGCCTGAGTCCACTTCCATTTGGCAAGGCCTTCCTTCAATAAACACCTTCACGTGTACTTTTCTGCTATTTAAGGGTGAAGAATGACCAATAGTGATTGTTTGGTGAGTTTCATTCTTGCCATTTGCTTCTAAATTTCGCCCCATTTTCTCAAGGAAATTGTTGGGCTTAAAGTCTCTATCAGGAATTTCTTCCTAACTGGTGGAGTTCTGGATGATTTGCAGACTCTGGCTATGTGACCCCGTTTCTCACAACGTAGGCAAAGGAGTCAAAGAACTTGCATTCAGCGTGGGGTGGCCCCCACAGCCTCTGCAATAGAACCCTTGCCTGTTTTTCCCAGAGTCTTTTCTTTTCTTTTCCATTCTGAGTTTAAAAATCCCCTCCTCTGTCTCACTGCCATCAGAATCAGAGTCTATTTGTTCGCAATGAGCTGTTGTGGATTTTTCCCCATCAGAATGGCTTGAGGCCTGGCTTGAGGCCTTGTTAATCTTTTTCATGCAGCTGAGGACTTGGTGGCTTCCGCTGAAACAGCTTCTTCAATGGCCTCTTTAAACGTGATCTTAGGTTTCATTAAAAGTTTGCTTTGTAAGACCTTATCTTTTAGGCCTAAAACAAACCGATCACGCATGGCCTCTTCTAAGTTAGTAAAGTCACAAGCACCCCAATGTCCCTTAAACTTGCCACGAAGTCATTAACATTCTCGCTATCCCTTGATCCCGACGGTAAAATTCGTGTCTCTTAATGAGGCACGATACTTGTGGGGCGTAATGGGCTCTTAAAAGTTTCTCTAAATCGGGCCATTCCATTACCTTCAGCTCTGCTCCCACCAACGCCGCCATTTTGAAGACTGCCGGACGCAGTGCGTGAGAAAGACCGCCTCTTCCGTCTCGGGGATGCCGGCGAGATCGTTCTCCAGGAACATGTGGAAACGATCCGCATACGATTCCCAGTCTTCCGTCGCCGGATCGAACGGTGCTGGGGGTGTTCAGCGCAGCCATCTCGCTCAGTTGCTTGTTCGTCGCGTCGTCTTCTCTTCAGGGAAATCCCACCTTCGTCGCCAGTGTTAAGTTTGCATGAAGAGTCAGACGCGAGGAGTTCCAGCAAAGAGTTTATTAAGTGACTACAGCTCGAATAGACCCGTCCAGGCTTGGCTACGGCTGCTTCTTATAGCCTGCAGCCGTAGCTGCCAGCCAATGGGAGTGCAGGGTTTCTTCCCGCACTATTTAAACCAATACCATTTGACATTTTACAAGAACAGTTCAAATAAACCAATAACATTCAAACCTACATACATAACAGGTACCATTTTGGTGGGAAGGTAGCAACGTTTCATTGCCTCAGTGCATAGTCATGCTGGCCACGTAACCATGGAAACATCTTCAGACAACACTGGCTCCCTTGGCTAAGAAACGGAGATGAGCCCTGCCCCTTAGAGTTGGACACGAGTAGACAAGTAGACAGGGGTAAGGTTACCTTTACCTTTACACAATTTTTGGAAAAGACTCTAATGCTAGAAAAGAAGGAAGGAAAGAAAAGAATAGGATGACTAGCAACAGGGTGGATAGCCTCGGTTTCAATAATAATGAGTGCAATGTTGCAAAACCTAAAAGAACAGGTTGGGAACAGATCATCCTAGAGAAAATTTCTATGATTGCTAAGAATTGAACTGACCTGATGTGCATAATCAAATAATCATAACTCTACCCTGAAAGATTCCTACATGAGCCTGTACAAATTTCAAAATCGCTCCAAGAGTCCTGGTCTCTCATTGCTGTTAAACTTCCAAAGGATGATTTAAGTAAGAATCGCATAAAGTTCATTATGCAATTTAGAGCTGCAAGGAGGAATGTAGTCTGATGAGTCTGATTTTAAATGGACATTTTCTGTAAAGATCTCCAATTTATTGCTAATCAGCCTGAGACTTTTGAAAAAGGTGCTCATGCTAGAAATCATTGCCTAAAATGTATAAGTAAATAAATTATGCAGTAATTCTTTCCATCAGACTTATCTGTTCTTATGTAGAAACCATTATGTACATTTTCCTTCTTTAGCGAGCCTATCTTTAGTTTCCCAGAACCATTTCTGCTGCCCTGGCTGAAGGTTTCTAGTAAACATTTCATGCTGGCATTGATCAATGGTTTTATGGCATCATAAATACACATAATGCTTTATCTAATTAAGAGATAAACTGCCTGCAGTAATGTACTTGCTTAGATGGAGCCATCCTATAGTGTTTTACATTTGTTAGGGTCTATTCTCACTTGGCATCTAAAGCAATACAGTTCAGAAAAAAAGATTTATAATTCAGTGACAATTTTGTATACAATACTGCCTAAGTTCATTTATGTTATATTTCAGTGGTTCTCAACCTTTTCTTCACCACTGACCCCCCTTTAAATACCTTTTGTGGCCACCAACCATGGCCACGGACCCACATAACAATTCAAAATTTAAATCATTTTATTCAAATCTTTGCAGACCCTCTGTGACGACATCACACCCTTACTAGGGATCCATGGAGCATAGGTTGAGAATTACTGTTATATTTGATATAACATATTTCTTCCAGACAGCTCAGAGCACCCTTGGACCTGGCTCCTTCCGTATTCATTTTGTCCATGCAGCAACCTTATGAGATCAATTAGCTGAGAAAGAGTTATTTTTAGTTGATTTATACCCCACTTTTAAACTAAGAGCTAAAGTTTTAATCTCTCTGCCTCCTTTTCTCCCCCCACAGCAATAATCCAATGAGGGAGGCTGGACTGGCTAAGAGTGACTGACTCAATGTTGCCCAGTCAGCTCTCATGCTTACAAACTTACCTATGGGGCAGAGTAGTGGGGATTGAGCTCAATTCTTTCTTTTATTCTGACATTGGAAGGAGCTGGTGATTCTGACATTGATGTTCCCCCTTTAATCATGAAGTATAATTTCTAACTTTGGGGAGAGGATTTTGAGCCTTCCATGTTTGTCCCATGCCTTCTAGGTTTTCAGCCTCAAGTGAGATGTATTATCTAGGAATGAAATCCTTTTCTTTATTAAAGTATCCATTTTCCCCCTTTTCCCTCAAGTCTTTCTGCTGAGCAGACACTCCACGATGAGTCTCTGCATACCACAGCAGAATTACAGGCAGTCCCTTGTGATCCCCAAAACATTGCATATCGGAACTGCATCTGAGCTTTAAGAGCATCTACTGAAAAGGAACTGGCTTGATATCAGAACAGAACAGAATAACAGAGTTGGAAGCGACCTTGATTCAGTAGGAATCACAATCATGGGAAAGACTGCTGACCTGACAGTTGTGCAGAAAACCATCACTGACACCCTCCATAAGGAGGGAAAGCCTCAAAAGGTAATTGCAAAAGAAGTTGGATGTTCCCAAAGTGCTGAATCAAAGCACATTAATAGAAAGTTATGTGGAAGGAAAAAGTGTGGAAGAAAAAGATGCACAAGCAGCAGGGATGACCGCAGCCTGGAGAGGATTTTCAGGAAAAGGCCATTCAAAAGTGTTGGGGACTTTCACAAGGAGTGGACTGAGGCTGGAGTCAGTGTATCAAGAGCCACCACACACAGACGGATCCTGGACATGGGCTTCAAATGTCATATTCCTCTTGTCAAGCTGCTCCTGAACAACTTGTCAAGTTGCTCCTGAACAACAAACAACGTCAGAAGCACCTTACCTGGGCTAAAGAAAAACAGATCTGGTCTGTTACTCAGTAGTCCAAAGTCCTCTTTTCTAATGAGAGCAACTTTTGCATCTCATTTGGAAACCAAGGACCCAGAGTATGGAGGAAGAATGGAGAGGCACAGACTGCAAGATGCATGAAGTCCACTGTGAAGGTTCCACAGTCTGTGTTCATTTGGGGAGCCATGTCATCTGCTGGTGTTGGTCCACTGTGCTTCATTAAGGCCAGGTTCAATGCAGCGCTTCTACCAGGAGATTTTGGAGCACTTCATGCTTCCTGTGCAGACAAGCTTTATGGGGATGCTGACTTCATTTTCCAGCAGGACTTGGCATCTGCCCACACTGCCAAAAGCACCAAAACCTGATTCAATGACCATGGGATTACTGTGCTTGGTTGGCCAGCAAACTCACCTGACCTGAACCCCATAGAGAATCTATGGGGCATTGCCAAGAGAAAGATGAGAGACATGAGACCGAACAATGCAGAAGAGCTGAAGGCCGCTATTGAAGCATCCTGGTCTTCCATAACACCTCAGCAGTGCCACAGGCTGATAGCTTCCATGCCATGCCGCATTGAGGCAGTAATTGCTGCAAAAGGGGCCCAAACCAAGTACTGAGTACATGTGCATGCTTATACTTTTCAGAGGTCTGATATTGTTCTATGTACAATCCTTGTTTTATTGATTGCATGTAATATTCTAATTTTCTGAGATTGTGGATTTGGGGTTTTCATGAGTTGTAAGCCATAATCATCTCAATTATGACAAATCACGGCTTGAACTATCTTGTTTTGCATGTAATGAGTCTATGTCATATATTAGTTTCAATTTTTAAGTTGCATTACAGAAATAAATGAACTTTTGAACGATATTCTAATTTTTCGAGTTTCACCGTAGATTTGAGAATAGAACATTCAGGGAACTTTGGACTATGCCAGATTTTCCCAAGCCATAATGTTCCAGGAGTGGTTTGACTATGCTCAAAAACAAATTCTCCAAATCAGAAGTAATTCAGCATATCCCAGTACAGTTCTGTTCTGAATTGATGAACTGAGCATCTATGAATATGGCACAACTGGATGGGTTCATTAACATATTATGCTAAAGCAAATGAATCACAATCTTAATTAATTAATAGCATGTTTATATGCTGCTCAAGTCCAGAGACTTAAGCATTATTGTATAGTGCAATGTGCAAATCCTGTTAATGCGTCTGAGAATATGATGTCCTTGTCCAGTTACTAGAAGCAAATACTGTACACCAGTTCTGTTATATAGATATAAAAATTAAAATTCTACCGTGTTTCCAGCATATTGCCCTTTTTCAATTTTTTATTTTTATATTTAGAAATTTACTAATTGGCTTAGTAAGAGAAATTCCCATTGAAGTTTTCCCTATATGCAGAACTGCCCTGCAACTTCTTATGTTTCAGGAATGGTAAAGGACTTGTTAATGTCTGCATTTCTTGTGTCTGGATGGGAAGATCTCAAATACAGGTAGTCCTCAAGTTACAACAGTTCATTTAGTGACCGTTCAAAGTTACAACAGCACTAAAAAAAGTGACATGACCGTTTCTCACACTTATGACCTTTGTAGCATCCCCATGATCATGTGATCAAAATTCAGATGGTTGCCATACTTATGACCATTGCTGTGTCCCAAGGTCACATGATCACCTTTTGCGACCTTCTGACAAGCAAAGTCAATGGGGAAATCAGATTCATTTAACAACTGGGTTACTGACTTATCAGCTGCAGTGATTCATTTAACAACTGTGGCAAGAAAAGTCGTAAAATGGGACAAAACTCAACAAATGTCTCATTTAATAACATAAATTTTGGGCTCAGTTGTGATCAAAGTTGAGGACTACTTGAACCTTTCTTTCTACTTTTCTATGGTGCTGGATTGAAGGGAGATGTCCTGAGTGGAAGGCCAAGAATTTCCCCCCTGGACAGACTAAGGAGTATCATCAGGATATTTATTTATTTATTTATTTACTTATTTATTTATTTGATTAGTCAATTGCTTACAAGATAATAGGTATAAGTATAAACATAGTTATAAATACATGGATACATATAAGAAAATGAAAGAAACAATAGGACAGGAACAGTAGGCACTTTAGTGCGCTTATGCATGCCCCCTACCCCTCTTAGGAAAGGGGTGAGGTCAATAGTAGACAGTCTAAGGTTAAAGTTTTTGGGGTTTGGGGAAGAAATCACAGAGTCTTCTAATTTTTTGAGTTTCAGCTGTAGTTATTGCTCTGGGATAGAAGCTGTTTTTCAGCCTACTTGTCCTTATCTTTATTGTCCTGTACTGTCTGCCAGATGGTAATAGTTCAAATAGCAAAGTGGGGAGGGTTATGATTATCTGCACTTTCTGCATTCCATGTATCTCGTTTCTTTGTTGATATACCTCCAGGGCCAGCCAAGTTTGTATGTATAGCTGTAACTCAGCATTCCACCTATCAGATGAAATATATCACAGCCTACCAAAGCTATTCCTTAATAAATACATTCTAGGTAGTGCTCTGTTTATGATTGTTCATTTAACAATGGTTCAAAGTTATGGTCTTTAACTTACAACCATTTGTTTAGTGACGGTTCAAAGTTACAACAGCACTGAAAAAAGTGACTTAAAACTGGTACTGCACTTACACAATCTCCATGGTCACATGATAAAAATTTAGGCACTTGACAAGTGGAATGTATTTATAAAGGTCACAACATCCCAGAGCCATTGATCCCTTATTTGCGACTTGCCTTCCAGCAAGCAAAGTCAATTAAGAAAGCAAGATTCACTAAAGCTGATAAGTGAATTCACTTAACAACTGATGTGATTCACTTAACAACTGGAGCAAAATAGGTTTAAAAGCATCACTCACTTAACAACTGCCTTGCTTAACAATAGAAATTCTAGTGTCAATTGCCCTTGTAAGTCGAGGGACATAGTAACAGCCTCAGAAAAAGTGCTTTATTTGATCACCATCATGCTACTCCCATTGTCACATGAGCTTTAAGTTCTGGCAACTGGCTCATATTTACATCCAGTTGTGGTGTCTTGCAATCACATGATTGTGATGGTTGTAAGTTGAGGACTATCTTGATGTTAGTTATTAATTGCCACATTTCTCAAGTAATGATGTTAGCTGCATGGAAATGTTAGGCTCAACTGTCATTGAATAATGCATGAAAAAGCATCCCCTTCTCAGGAAGACCAAGTTAACCAACTAAGATCAAATTCTTGTTTGCTATTATCTGTAAATTTAGACAATGGCTGGATTTGTGCATTGTGCTGAGGCACATGATGAGTTAACCTGCTGTGTAAACCCAGCCATAAAATGTTTTTTGCCTAAAACCAGGGTCTTTATACAGGAAAAGGGAAGGAAAAGGAAAGTATCTGCTTAAGATTTCATCAGATTCATTGATGAATTATGATGTGCATTATTTTAGATGATGACTGCCCTTTCTTCAGCTGGAAAGACTTCTGTAATGTTTTCCAAATCAATAAACAATTTATTCAAGTTTTATTTATCTATGGGGAGAGATCAAAAATCAAGTCCATTATTTCTGTTTTAAAAGACACAGTGAAGTAAAAGGATACAGAGGGAAAGGAATCAAGAATGCTCACATTCTAATTTGTAATGTTATTTTAGGCATTTTAAAAAATGAAATTATTCAATTTGTTTAAATTAAATCTCATAGCTCATCCTTTTATTTCCAGTAAAAATAAAGATAATAAAAGTACCACTTGTCCAATATTCACTACTAACATGGGCAACATCTTGTCCACATAATTTTATCTTTCTTGGTGACTTCAATCTACCTCATATTAACTGGACCCTAAACGAATGTAACACTGAACCCATACATGCAGCCTTCTACAATTCTGTAACAAATCTGGGACTGGAACAACTAGTAACCAACAATACTAGACTTAACAACTGCCTCGATCTTATCTTCTTCAATAGTTTGAATTCAATTTACGGAATGCAAATTATAGAACCCTTTTCCAACAGTGACCACAACATGATTGACTTTTGTCTCAACATATGTCCACAAAAATCATCACAACGTGATCCCCAATTATAACTTCAAAAAGGCAACTATGATCTTATAGACAACGATCTCTCATCCCTTGATTGGCAATTCTATTCACTGGATGCAATACTGTTGAAGACCATTACACATTTTACTTGAAATCCAAAGAGTCATCAAACTATATGTACCAATAACAACTCCCAAAACCAGAAAAACAGATTACCCATAACAATAAGGAAGCTTCAATCCAAAAGAGATCACTTTGATGAAAAACAAATCTGGTCATGTTGCCAACTTCAAAAGCCGATACAAAATTTATGCCACCAGATAAAGACTGAATGCACCAATTATCACATTAAACAAGAGGAAAACCTTCTATGCACCAATTCCACCGCGCTTCTACAATTTTGTAAACAACAAACTAAAAGACTCAAGGTCCATCCACCCCTGAAAGGACCTAATGGTAAAGACTGTAATGATGACACCATTAAAGCCAACCTCTTTAACACATTCTTTGGCTCAGTATTTGTAAACAGCAATGGATCATGCCCAGTATTTCCTAGTCAAACCACAGACAACTACAATGATCTAATAAATATAGATTTTACAGAAGACAATGTTGAAAAGCACTACGCAATCTAAAACCATCTCTATCTATTGGACCGATGGAATATGTGCCTACTTCTTTAAAAAGCTATCCGCTGCCATAGAACCTCTAAGCATAATCTTTGAAAAATCTTTCAGGACCAGCTCCTTGCCAAACCTATGGTCACTAGCCATGGTCATCCCCATTTTCAAAAGGGAGACCCCAGCTAGTTGAAAATTACAGACCAATCTCCTTATGCTGCATCACCTGTAAAGTCATGGAATCAATTATTAACCAATCCATTATCCTCCACTTAGAGACAAACAACCTACTCTCTAATAAACAATTTGGTTTCAGAAAAACTATCCTGTAATCTGCAACTCTTACACTGCAAAACATATGGACTACACAACTCAATCAGGGCAAAACAATAGACACAATCTACATAGACTTCTGTAAAGCCTTTGATTCAGTGGTACACAACAAACTACTATTAAAACTAAAATCTTATGGTATCTCTGGACAACTGCATAACTGGATAGAAGCATTCCTGTCAAACAGACAACAAATGGTCAAAATTGGGAACGTCCTATCAAATTCTGTACCTGTCAACAGTGGTGTCCCCCAAGGCAGTGTTCTAGGACCAACTCTCTTCATACTCTACATAAATGACCTCTGTGATCATATTAAGAGCAACTGCGTTCTCTTCACTGATGATGTAAAGCTATTCAACACCACAGACAATACTGCTACCCTTCAAAAGACCTCGACTATGTATCAGAATGGTCAAACAAATGGCAACTTCAAATCTCAACAAATAAATGCTCTGTCTTACATATTGGCAAAAAAAATCAGAAAATAAAATACAAGCTGAATAGTCAAGACCTTGTTGATGATCCAAACTCTGTCAAGGACCTTGGAGTACTCATCTCAAATGATCTAAGTGCTAGAGCCCACTGTAACTACATAGCCAAAAAGGCATTAAGAGTTGTTAACCTAATCCTACATAGCTTTTTCTCTGGTAATATCACACTACTAACTAGAGCATACAAAACATTTGCTAGACCAATACTTGAATACAGCTCATCAGTCTGGAACCCACATTACGTATCTGATATTAACACAGTAGAGAAAGTCCAGAAATATTTCACAAGAAGAGTTCTCCACTCCTCTACTCATTGCAGAATACCTTATGCCACCAGACTTGAAATTCTAGACCTAGAAACCTAGAACTACATCTTCGGTCCGATCTAAGTATAGTATATAAAATCATACATTGCAATGTCCTACCTGTCAATGAATACTTCAGCTTCAACCATAATAATACAAGAGGACACAATAGATACAACTCATGGTTAACCGCACCAAACTTGATTGCAGGAAATACGACTTCAGCAACAGATGGTCAATGTCTAGAATACTCTACCTGACTCTGTGATTTCTTCCCCAAACCCCAAAAACTTTATTTATTATTTATTTATTTATTATTTGGTTTATATGCCCATCTCCAAGACTCAAGTGCTTACAGCTAAAACAAGAACAATAAATACTTAAAACAATTAAATTAAATTATAAGTTCAAACACTATAAAACCTTAAAACCATCCTCTCCCAAGGGGGTCACAGCCGGGTTGGTCAAACAACCAGGTCTTTAACTCACGGCTAAAGGTGCGGAGGTCAGGCCAGGCGAGCCCAAAGGCAGTTGATTCCAGAGGTCAGGGGCCGGCAGGCTCCGGCCGTCGGGAACCGCCAGCCGCATTGGCCCGACGGACCCCGAGGAGTCCTTGCCTATGGGCTCACAGGCTTAACCGGTATTTGATATTGGAAGAAGACGCCCCTTAAGTATTGAGGACCCATGTCATGAAGGACTTTGTATGTTAATACCAAACCTTGAATCTCACCCGAGCGCAACCGCAACCAATGAAGGCAGCAAGAGGAGGGGGTCGTGATGGGAGAACCGGTAACTCCCATCACCACCCAGGCCACAAGATTCTGCACCAGCTGCAATCTCCGGATGGTATGCAAGGGCAGTCCCAAATAGAGAGCGTTGCAGTAGTCGAGCCTAGAGGTAACAGGGCATGAGTGACCGTATGCAGGGCGCCCCGTCCAGAAAAGGGCTGTTGTCAACAAGGAGCTGGGCAAAGGCCCTGGCAACGCCCCCCACCTGATCCTCCAACCGAGCCGCACATCCAGGAGGACCCCCAGATTCCGCGCCCTATCCACAGGGGTAACACCTCCCCTATGGCCAAAGATGGACAATCTAAACTGGGCCGGGACCATATGCACAGCCACTCAGTCTTGGCCGGGTTGAGTCAAGCATGTTCCCGCCATCCAGTTCGCATCGCATCCAAACACCGAGTCATCAGAGAGAGGGCATCACTGATCTGGTCTGGGGTGGAAATGTACAGCTGAGTCATCAGCGCATTGATGAAATTTCACCCCAAACCACGGATGATCTCACCCAGCTGCTTCATGTAGATGTTAACAAAAGGGGAAAGGACCCACCCTGAGGGACCCCAAGAGAGCACCCTAGGGACGCACTCCTGCCTTCACCGATTATGCATCACTGAGAGGTAGGAGGAGAACCACCAAGAACGGTGCCCCCACTCCCAACCCCTCAAGGCACAAAAGGATACCATGGTCGATGGTATGAAAGCCGCTGAGAGGTCTAATAGGACCAGGACAGAGGAAAACCCCTATCCCGAGCCCTCCAGAGATCATCCATCAGCACCAATGCCGCTCCGTGCTATACCCGGTCGGAAGCCCGATTGATACGATCTAGGTAGTCCGCCATCCAGGAAAAGCGGAACCTGCTGAGCCAACATTTCAACAACCTTCGCCAGAAAACGAAGGTTGGAGACTGGACGAAGTTGTCTAACACAGTCGGGTCCAGGGCAGGCTTCTTCAGGAGGTCTCACCACCGCCTCTTTCAAGGCGGCGGAAGACACCCTCCCTTGGAAGCGCGATAACTGCCCGAGCCAACCGCAGGTGACCTCCCTGGCGCATAAGCCAGCCAGGAGGGACACGGGTCCAATAAACATGTGGTGGAACTCATTCGCATAATCCTGTCCACTTCATCCTCGAAACCGGATCAACTCATCCCAGATAACAATAGCCAGACTCCTGCACCCTTCCCCAGACCACTGCAAATCGGAGGACAACCCGCCCGGATACGAGCAATCTTATCCGACAGATGTTGAACAAATGCCTCAGCCTTACTCCCCGCAACGGGTCCCCCCCTCTAAATGAAGGAGGGAACGAAAACCAAACAGGGCGGCCGGGCGATTATCTCGGACGCTATGAGAGTGGAGAGATAAGATCTTCCTCTCTCATAGCTACCAGGTAAGTCCCAATAAAGGCTCTTAGCTGGGCTCGGTCGACTGGGAACGGGTGGACCTCCACCTGCTCTCTAACCCTCTCGACGCGCCATCTCCGGAGCCTCAGTATACCAAGGAGCAAACCGGGATCACACGCCAGTAAGGGGACGATGGGGACAACCCTGTCGAGGGCTCTGACGCAGCCCGTTGCCAGGCCACTGCCAGATCCTCGGCAGAGCTGTGGGCAAGGGAGGAAGGAAAACCCCAGTTCTGCCTGGAACCTCTCAGGGTCCATCAGGCTTGGGGCGGAACCATCTAAGTGGCTCCTCATCCCAGCAGTGGGGACGGCCTGTTGGAAGACCAGCCGTAGGAGATAGTGATCAGACCATGGAACAGGCAAAGTCGTAATAGTGACCTGCCCTCTGTCACTCAGCCACTGTTCAGAGACAAAACCAGGTCAAGAGTATTTCCCCATGAGTAGGGCCTTGAATCAATTGTCAGGCCCATGGCCTCCATAGCCATGAATTCCTGGGCCAACCCACCCCCCCAGGGAAGGCAGATTGAAGTCCCCAGGACCATAATGTCCGGGAGCTCCAACCACACCGGAGAGGAGATCGAGAAGCCCAGGCAGGGCTGCTGCCACACAGCTGGGGAAAGGTATAGCAGCAAGCCCACCCGCCCATTAGGCCCCACCTCAGGAGGAGAATCTCACTCCCGCCTATCTCTGCAACAGAGACCTCCCTGGAAACAAGGTCTCCCAACCACGCCACCCCACCCCTACCTGGGCCCGTGGCGGTGCAAAACCAAAACCTGGCGGCATAAATCAACCAGAGGGACACCCCTCTGGGCCCAACCAGGTCTCAGTGATGCAGGCCAGGTCCGCAGCCTCCTCCTCAATGGTCTCCCGGAGGAGGGAGGACTTATTAGCCACAGACCTGGCATTAAAATACACCAACCTAAGCCCAGGGATCCTAATCCCATCGCCTCGGAGGAGGTCATAGTCGGAGCGCAACCGCTTTAAGTGTCAAATGCGCCCCTAAACTGATATGGCCCTATGCCTCGCCGCCTCTTCCAATCCCACCAC